>PVIA01006547.1:0-96052 GCA_004024845.1 Tonatia bakeri | reverse complement strand
GTCCAACTCATCAAAAGCAATAAAAAAAACCTATGGCGATTTGGGATGAATTGCTTTGAAATTCTCAACTTGGAGATCATTGAGAGTTGTATGACGTGTCAGTGAATCTGTTTGTTAAGGTTCTCTATAACAACTAAGAACACTCACAAGCTCTCATAAATCTTTTTGCACATCTTTTAAAAAGACACATTTCTAGGTAACTTATCCTTTGTTGCTGTTGCAAACTTTATCTTTTAATTAACTTCATTCTTTAAAGAGTTTTAATGCGTAGAAAAACAATCCTCTTGTATACTGATCTTATATTGTGACATCATTAAACTTCCTGTATGTCACTTGAATTTCTACACATCCCACCTCAGAAAAATAAAGACAGTTTGTGACTTTATACCCTCCTGTTAAATTAGTAGTGCTGGTAACAATAATTTCAAAGAATTTAAAAAAGAAAAAGATTCACTATTAGTATGATGTATGATATAAGGTATTGTAGGCAATCTTTATCAATTATTAAAGCTTCTTTCTAGTCCAACAAAGCTTGTGGTTTGTTGTTATTTCTATGTTTCTCTCCTTGATAATAATCTCAGAATATGATGAAATTTCATTATATTGGTCTGTCTGTTCTATATAATTGGTTTGTCTGTTCTACTTCTGGTTCACAGAGACATTCTTTTTTTATTTTGTGCCAACTGTGCCTTTTGTTTTTTAGTTTTTATAAAATTTACCCTTTACTCCTGCGAATTAAAAAATATAGGGTGGAGTAAAAGTAGGTTTACAGTTCTACGTGAAGGAGATTTTATACTTGTAGTATTATTTATTGATTATTTTAGGCTTACAGTTATATGTGCAACAGAATTTATTCTTGCATTATTTATTAATTATTGTATTATTTTTCATATGAATTACTGTAAACCTACTTTTGCCATGCCATGAAAGTCTTCAAGCATGAACTACTACAATAATTTGACAAATTAAACTATTATCATGGTTTTGAGAATTATTTTTCTACTTAATTTGCTTTCTCTTGGGAGAAGCCTTTTTGGAGAGTTAACATGTTTCTTACCTACTGTTCTGTCTGCTCTTCTGGCACAAAAGAGGAGCTTAATCCTACTCTAGCTGTCTGTCATTCAGGAAAGGAAAAAAATCAATATAACTGATAAAACTAGAATTTGCATTAGTGGATTGAAATTTATGAATTTGCATAATATTATCAAGTGGTATTTTGCTATTCAAAGCATACTCAGGAATACCTTTAGGGGGTTTAAAAAATTAAATTTTGGCCCTGGAGTTACAATGTAAAAATACAAATGGCACTTACACACAGGAGGTGATGTCAGGGAGGTAACAAGAGTCAAACACGCAGAGCTTTGTACATTGTAAATAATTTGCCTTTTACTTTGACTGAAATAAGAGGTCAGCCCTGGCTGGTGTGGCTCAGTGGATTGAGCACTGGCCTGCGAACCAAAGGGTCACTGGTTCAATTCCCAGTCAGGGCACATACCTGGGTTGCAGGCCACATGAGTGGCAACCACACTGATGTTTCTCTCCTTCTTTCTCTTCCCTTTTCCCTCTTTCTAAAAAAAAAAAAAAAAATATATATATATATATATTTTAAATGAGAGGTTGTTTCAGTGTCTTGAAAGGAAGAGCAATATTATCTGAGATTTATTTTTAAAGGATTACTAATCCTGTGCTGGGGACAGATTCTAAGAGGAGATGAGGAGGAAGGAGTTGACCCATCAAAGATGATGGGGCTTGGACCACCACGGTAGCCATGGGACAATGATGTGTAGTTAATTACTAGATCGATTTTAAAAGTAAACTAACAGAAAATTTTTGCTGAATTACATGAGAGATATGAGAAAAAATAACTTGAATTCCACTTCCAATGTAAATGTTTTCCTAACGTTTCCAATGATCTCCACGTTATTAAATTCAATGGAATGTACTGCCTTTTTATTTTATATTACCTTCCTTTGAGTTCCATCACTGTCCTCAATTCTTCAAATAAAACACATTCTTACACTGATTTCTGTGAACCCCACTCTCCAGGTTTTCTTCTTTTCTCCCGGGATATCCTTTGCCTCTTTCTCAGGCTGATTCTCACCCATGAATCCTAAATTTCTTCAGGCCAACATCTCTACCCATTCATCAATTTACATTCAGTATTTTCCCTAAGGAATCTTATCCAGAAACATGTCACTGAATGTTATTGATTTCCCTAGATTCCTGGTCTTATATCTGCTGCTCAGACTTCTGCTCTATTCTCCATATTCGTATGATTAAAATCTATTTGGAGGCTCTTCTCTTTACAACAAAGTTTCCTTAAAGTAAATATATCAAGGTCAAAATTGTGCTCTTCCATTTCCTCTCATCTTATTGTATAGAAGGCTTCCAATTCAATGCAACGCCATTTGTGCAAGTGAGCAAGCCAGAAAACTAGCAATCATTCTGTCACCATCTTCTTCTTCTCCACTCACCACTTGTACAAAATCCAGTCCCAGATCTGTATGTGCGGCTTCTCCGTTTCCACTGAGGATACGCCTCCTCCCCCACATCATCGTCAATGCCTGGACGACTCCGGTAGGTCTTAAGTAGGCCACTCGAATCATCATTAGTCAATAAGGATTATTTATTTTCAAATAAAATTCTCTTAATGTTAGCTATATTTTATAAATGCTTTCTTTTCTAGGTTTAGAAACCACTGTTGCATCGGGAGTGACCTAATATCTGACTTCTTCCCGATCTGGATCTCCAAGCTCCCACAGCGTCACCATCTCTTTCTAGGCTCCAGGAAGATGGGCCTCTCATCAGCCTGAGAACACCCTTTCTTCCCCACAGCAAGGCCTTCGTAACTTCTATGCCCCCTGCCTGGGCCACACTCTCTGTTTGCCTGCAAATACTGACATGCTTCAAATTTGCAGTGTTGCTTGTTGGCAGAGCACTGTGCTCTATGGAGAACTTAACACTACCTCCATGTTTACTCTATTTAGTAAAATATCAGAATAACATTTTGTCTGTCTTGGTAGATTAGACAGTTTTGGCCACCAGTGTACTCTCATACTGAACATAATGCCTGATGCTGTGCAAAGGAAATATCTATTCAATGAATTAATATAATTTATGTAGCTATATTTTGGGGGATGTTCATAATCTCTTTTCCAAAATGTTCAACGTGCATCTCCTGTGCATATCAAATTGAGTTAATTTCTAATAAACACATACAGAAAAGGGATGCCTGCTTAATTCTAAGCTGTAAAGACAAGGATATAGAATGATATTAGACAGTGTTAGGAAGAACATAAGTGGAAATTTTAAAATAATATGGACAATTTCTATTGTTAACTGTAATACTAATAGGCCAATGCATAAATTGGTTATTAAAAAATGAAAATTAAATAATGTTTGTTTTCAAAGTCAAAAGCATATTAAAAACAATATGTAACCCAATTAATATTAATTATATTATCATTGAATTTATCCATAGAAAATAAAATGCATTTCACAAAGAGAACTGAAGTATTTGAGTCTAAAAATAATAGTTATAACAAATTAAAATTACCTTATTCTTCAATTTAACATGATTATAACAGAAAGGAAGATGAATTAGTGGATTTGTACACTATATTAAATTGGTGATTTTAAAAAAATGCAAAAAATGCAAAAAATGAATATCAAACCCCATCACTTTTGTCACAAATGTAATTATATATTACAACTTCTTCAAGTAAATTTCCTAGAAATAGAGTTGGTAAACCAAAAACAAAATAAAAAAGGAAAATGTAGATAATGTTTTATAATTATTGAAATGAAATAGTGGCTGCCCCATGCTCTCCCTCTCACATAACTTTTCATTAGTTTTTGTTAAGGCAATTAAATTAGAAGTTCAGAATTATATTTCAAACAAATTGAAAATGCTGTGGTCCAAATGAAAACAGATAATTTGGGATGCATGTACTTAGCACCAAATCAAAGCAAAGTTATATATATATATATAAAGATTTTATTTATTTTTAGAGAGAGGGGAAGGGAGTGAGAGGGAGAGGGAGCAAAACATCAATATGTAGTTGCCTCTTGTGAGCTCCCTACTGGGACCCAGCCCAAACCCCAGGCATGTGCCCTGACTGGGAACTGAACCGGTGACCCTTTGATCCACAGGCCGGCACTCAGACCACTGAGCTACACTAGCCAGGGCAGCATAGCAAAGTTAATAGCATTAATTTATAGTGTCAAATTAATAATACAAAAATAAATTATAGAAAAATGTCAATATATTTATAAAATCTATAGCTTTCATCCTGATACAAACTTTTCTATTTCCAGTCCCTGAAATGTCTGTGGTATATATTGTCTTTGGAAAGAATATGTGACTGCATGTTTTTAGCACTGAAGGCTTGTAAGAATTCTCCAGGTTGAGCATAGAAAAACTCAGATTCAGTAGTGAAAATATTCTTCTATATAGAAAGTTTCAAGGGGAAACCTTTGTTTCACAAGTTTTGGCACTGAATTTGATTTGCTGGGTTTCCCACATCCCAGTGAATTGCAACCTTTCTTTTGGAAAACAGAAACACATGAAATCTGAATGTCTTAAATGCCCCTATTTCTCTCCTTTGTAATATCGGCATATTATTTTTTTGAAATCAAAACTATAAAAATTGAAAACAAAATGTGTACAATTCCATTAATATGTTGGGATATAAAATTCTATAGGAAAAGGGTTGATCTAGGGTAACTTTAACAATGATCAAATCAATAAAATTAAGCATAAATGATTCATTCTATTAAAATTATCACAGCACTATCTTTCCATATGTGATACCATACAATTATTGTAACACTACAAATAGTAAGTTTATGTTTTCTGTACATATATGAGCAAGTAAACACATTTACCTGTTTATTAGCTCTCAGTATGGAGACAACCTATGTACATGTTTGAGTTAACTAAACTTTACTTGATAACTACATTAAATTTATTATCTTTTAAATTGAACTACTATAATATAAATAGATCATTAATAAAGTTTGTAATAAGAACTTAGTGAAATGGAGATAATTCACCCATATCAGGTGAATAAATAACAATTACATATGAATTAACCTGTATACTTTACTATAAAATTCCAAAATGATGTTACCAATATCATATTAATAATTTTTGGCATTGATCTTACTGCACCAAACTTACACATTCTCCTTTATTGTAGATATAAATTTTGGGTGAAAAATGCACAGTACCTATAAGGGAATAATAAATTTAAATCTGCTCCCACAGACTCTTTAAGGTGACATAAAATGAGGAAATAGAAAAACTGGAGCTCTTTTCTAAGAGGTTTATTCTCTCTCAGTGGTATTAAGAAATCATTATATGATGTCAGAAATGGAAAAAAAGGTTTAATGCTAATAAAACTATGAGCATATGAGTCTACTATCTTTGCAAGTTTGAAAATTATCTTTGAATTTAAATTAATTAACCAAAAACAGGACTTAACTAGGAAAAAAATAAACCTGATACTTTCAAGAATGTGTTAGAGATTTATGAACCTATTAAATTTGGGAGTTATCCTTTTTGAGACATACTGTACCAAATAATTTCTAGTTAAATGTGGCAGCTCTTTGGATCCAGAACAACTGCACCCACACTCAGAATGCCACTCCAGTAACCTGAAGATGTGTTTTGTTACTAACTCAGTAACATAGATGAAAAATTATACATTATGACCAAGAGAGTTTCAATAGTCTAAAATCAACCAATGAACCCTCCACATTTACAGACTAAAGAAGAAAATTCACATTTACATCAATTTATGCTGAGAAACCAATAGAAAACAACACCAATTCATGATAAAAACCCTAAGAAAAAATAGAAAGTAAGGATCTCCTCATCTTGATAAAGAACATCCTCCAAAAACCTATAGCCCATATCATATTTTATAATAAAAGACTGCGTGTTTTCCTGCTTAATAAGGAGCAAGGCAAATTATCCAATCTCACTGTTCTTCTTTAACATTATAATGAGAATTTTAGCTAGTACACTAAAGGAAGACAGAAAATAACGCTGGTAGGTCTCAGATAGGAAGAAAAATATCTGACCCTGTTTACTGATTAAATCTTTGTATACATAGAAAACACCAAGGGAACTACAAAAACAACTTTTAAAACTAATATGTGCACCAGTAGATGAGTAGATTAAAAAAGCTGTAGTACACTTACACAAGGGAATAATATATAGCCATTGAAAAAGAAAGAAATGTTACCTTTCCAGACAGAATGGATGGAATTGGAGAATATTATGCTAAGTGAAATAAGCCCGGCAGTGGAAGATAAATACTATATGATCTCACTTACATGTGAAATCTAATAAACAAAATAAGCTGATGAGCAACATAGAAAGAGAGGCATCAATACATGGAACAGACTGACAGCTGTCAGAGGGGCAGGGGTAGGTGGGGACTGAATGGAAGAAGGTGCAGGGATTAGCCAAAGCACATGCATGCATGACCCATAGACACAGATGACAGTGTGGCAATGGCCAGAGGGGAGGGGGTGGCAGGGGTTGCAGGTGAGGGCAGAGGAGAAGTGGGCAAAGAGGAGAGAAGTGGGAACCTCAGTAGTAGTGTAAACAGTAAAAATAAAATATATCATCTAATATTGAGCCATCCTCATATTGCTAGAATAATACCTATTTAGAAATTTTGTGTGACTACTTTACAATACTAGAACATTAAAACCACTATTTTTTAAAACCGTTACATTCATCACATGGCTTTATAATACTAGTGATATCAAATAGTCTAACAAGGAACAATTATTTTACAATATGTAATGTTTAGTCTATTTTGTTAATTTTTTTCTTCGTTCTTTTCCATTAAACAGAGCTATGTTGGTTTTCTGGATGACAGTCCATTTTACAAATACTTTCTTTTGAGTACTGCTGTTTCTACTTTAAATTCTTCTTATTGATCTATTTTTTTCCTTAAACTTTTCATAGTTATGGTGTTTCTGAATCCCAAATATTTACTTTAGTTCTGGATTCTTTAGCATCGGGATTGTAGCTTTATAGACCAAAAAAATATCTGATTAAGATTATAATCATACTACTCAGAATATTGTACATATTTTCCTCAGAACAAGTTTTTGCATAAGATTTCAAAAAATTTTCAAACTTGATGACCTTTTCCTTACAGCATTCATGGTTTGAAGTGCACTGTATTATGGAACTCTGTGATAAACCTAGTTGTGTATAAAACTAGGTTTCAGCCCTGATATCAGTGCTGACAGATGACTGACTGCAGTGAAGGTTCATAGCTCCACTTCATTCGGACTCAGTTCAATACAGCACCGTGCTGGTCCATACTATTCAATATCGCAGCTCTGGAAGTCAAATGCTTACATCATCTCTAATTAAAGGTAGAGTAGCCTTCCAACATTTCCTTTTGTTTTGGGAATGATATACTTTATCTATAAAATCCTTAATGCCATTGATCTGTGCAAACTGGATATTACTGACATATTCTATTTAAATGTCTGTGAATAAACAGACCTCCCTTTGGATGAATCTCAAGGCTACTGGCAATTGTATTTAAGTTGATTTCTAGGTTTAGCATGGTTTTGGAAAAGATCAACCTGTGTGTGCATCTGTGTATACATGTATTAGCATTTTACTGTAATTGGAGGTGTAAGAAATGTTAACCCTGGGCAGAATTCTCTAAACTAATAGTAAAACCACTTTAACTGCATTTCACAAGTCAAGCTGGGAAGCTCCATGAGGACTTAAGGAAATCTACACATTTTAGGAAGGAGTGAATCCACAAGCACAGTAAGAGGGGAAGTCCGCTAGCATCTTTATTTATAAGAAGGAGTAATTGTTATACTTGTCCCACTGCTTAGAGTTGAAACCCTGAAGGGATCTTGCTGATACATTTTTCTTTTTCACAGCTTCAGCATCAAAATGTTGAAAATGTGGTTTCTCTACTGTCACCAGTAGCTTCTATCACAGTGGCACGAGCAAGGGTGGGGTGCAAAATACATATTACTGAGATTGTTTTAAATTGTGCAGATACAAAAACTCTTTTATTGATTCATCCTTATAAGGTAGGAGAGGTAAAAGATAAGACTCAATTTTAGAAATCTTTTAACTAACGTAAATCAAAAACACTAATTTCACTTAGAATAAGATTTATAGGAAAATATGTAAAGTGTTGAAGTTTTTTATAGTAATTGATATCAAAGTCATATAAACATGTAATGGTGGATAAATTAAAAATTATACAAAAATATTCCCATTGCAAAAAGACAGACTTTGATGAAATTGTTCTTAGAATATAATTTCATTGTGCTAAGGTAACCTGAGAATAGCATAAACTTCACTCAGGGATTATAATGGTAAAAAAATTATGCAATATATTTCTCCATTGTTGTTACGTTTTTCATTCTTTGTTTCATAATAATTTTCAGTTTCCATTGCCCATCCATCTGCCTTGCCAGGGTTTTTCCTCACACTAAATTTGCTGCATCTTCCCTTCCTAATGTCATGCCCTCAGTTAAACATAACAAATATTTAAGAAACTTATTTTCAAAGGCTCCAAGCAAGGAAGATTGATATTTAACGGATGCATTATTGCCTCTCCCTCCCCACTGTCACATCTGTTTTCCTCTTCATCTATTTTGCTCATTCAGTTCATTGTCATGGGCATAAAGTGCTCACAATGAAAGACCAACACAACTAAAAGTTAAAAAATAAATAAGTATATACCGAACAGGATTTTTTCTACCACACTAGAGATAGAATGTCTTCACCACTAGAGAAAATAAATACTATTATCCATTTGGGTATTAGCTTAATATTATGATTCCCTAACTGAATTGTGATCCATTTAGTACCAGGTCATAAGTGATATTGTATGTCATTATATAAATTCACAGCTACATCCCACAGCAGCATCCATATTATTCATTATGAAAGTTTTCAGAGAATATTTGTGTGACTAAATGATCCTGCTATTTGCATGTATAAGCAAAACCAATGAACTCTTTCATAGCCATGACTTTTATCTTTTTTAATACATTTTATTTTACAAAGTTTATAGAATATAAAATATCTATAATAAAGCAAATTAGGTTTATGTTTTTATTTTATTGGAAGATTTAATTCAATCACTGAGTATTTATTGAACTCAAGGCATTTTACTCATCATTGAGAGAATGCAGATAATAACAATGCAATCACGGCCCCTGCCCTGTGGAGCTTACTCTTAAATAAAAGGGAAAAACAATATGTCCCAAAAATATACACACCAGTTATTGCAGATTATGACAAGTTATATGAAGAAAACAATCGGAAATTGTGAGACAAAATAATGGAATGCATTTTCAGATAGGTCAGAAGTACCATTTACTGAGATATGAAGACTGGGGCAATACAATGGACTGAAGGATTATGTTTCCCCAAAAGCCACATGCTGAAAACCCAATCCCCAATGTGATGGCATTAACAGGTGGGAACTATGAGAGGTCACGGGGATGGAGCCCTGACTTGAATTAGTGCCTTATCAACTCGACCCCAGAGAGCTCTCGTGCTCTCCTTCTGCCATGTGACATCAGTCTGCAAGAAGGACAGCAATTCAAAATATAAGTGCACCAGAAACAGAACTGCAAAATGTGTGAGAGAAAAACCCAGAAGAGAAATAGATAAATCCAGTATTATTCTTGAAGACTCCAATTCCTTTTTCTCAGCAATAGATAGAGCAAACAAGTAAACCAGAAATGATATAAGAAAGCAGCAATATCACCTAGGATGTCCTAGTTGATATTTATAGAATGCTCACTTAAGAAAAGCAGAATATACTTTTTCAAAATTCAAGGAATGTTCACCAGGATAGACCAAATACTGGGTCATAAATAAAGTCTCCACAAATTTATAAAAACTGAAATTATACAGAATGTGTTCTCCAACCACAGTGAAATAACTCTAGAAATTAAAACAAAAACAAAACAAGAAAATTTCCAAGTACTTAGAAACAGAACAACACATTTCTAACCTAGGGAAAAAAGGAGAAATTTTCAAAGTAAATTTAATACTAATAAATACACAATCCATCGAACTGAAGGAATATGACATGCAACATTTCAAAATGTGTGGGATGCTGCCAATTCAGTGTTGAGACAGAAATCTGCAACATGCATAAAGAAAAGTCTCAAATTAATACTATAAATTTTCACCCCCCAAAACAGAAAAATATGAACAATATAAAAAGGCACGTGGACACAAGATTTGTCATATATGTTATTTTAAAATATATTCTCCCAGTTTTTTACTTTTTATTCACTTAGTGCCCTTCTAAAGATTTTAATTTTGAAATTGTATTGGCAATGAATAAAAATGCTGGTTGCTATCCCAATTCCAAAACAGCAACAACAAAAAAAGGTTCTGGAATTCCACCTGGGGTGGAATTTACCAGAGCAGTAAGTGATGGAAGAAAAAGATCGACTCCATTTCGGTGGTTCCAGTGCACATCGAGGAGAGGAGGGAAAAGGCAGGGATGCCGTCAGGAGCCCTTCTGATTAAAACTGAATCACAAAGGGCAGCTGCGGAGTGAGCTTCCCGTGGCACACAGACTGATTTCTAATAGGCTGCCAACTCCGGAATGCTACCCTTCAGAAAGTTAACACCGTTCGAGACTGGAGATTTGGCAAGCAAAAAAGGAAGTAAACATGATTCACTCCTAGGAATGGATCATGTCACTGCCGAAAAATCGCGGGTGCACCTTTTTATATTTTTAAATTCAGTAGCATGTGTTTTTGCTCTCGTTGCCCTCAGGGCACAAGAGGCTTCACATTCCGCCAGAGTTACATTGTATTTAGGGTAACGCTGGTTTGCAAAAATACTTTTCTTACCTTCTGCTCTCCTTTTTTTTTTTTAGTCCTTCTGTTTCCAGGGGTCTCAGCATATCTCTCCACCATTTCGTATTGCTCACAGCTGTTTCCACTGTGATGGGTATTTGAGTTGCTTCTCTGATGAAGGCTAGTCTTAGGCTCACACTTACACCTGGGCATTTGGTGTGTGGTCTTCTACGCTCTCAGGGATTCTTCCCCCACAGCTGTAATTCTGGGTTCAGAAGGTCGTCTGCCCTTTACTCATGAATACGGGTTTCTTTGTTTTTCCAGTTCTTTTTCTCAGAAGTGTTTAAAAATCACCCTTTTAGTATCCAAAGTGAATAAATATTTTAAACAGTGTTTTTTACCTCCTATGTCCATTAACACCTGAAATTTTATTTAAATATTTCTTATCACTCTATGTGGTCTTGAAATTGTACTATATTATAATATTAAGTTTAAAATCATACATTTTACGTCTTGTGTCTAACTCCTGAGTTTTGTTGTGTTTAATATTTTAGAGGATTTTTAAAATTATTTTTGAAATTGGCATGTCATGTGATATGATGAGGTTATTAAAATGAAAAACCTGTAATTTTTCTATATAATAATTATTAATATTACATATACTCTTAAGAAACAATCTATTCCAAAGGTAATATAAATCTGACTTTTTTGTGTCTATGGCTTAGAATTTACTGAGATCTTTAAAGAGACAAAGATAAAAATGTAATGGGAAAATGCATAACTTATAAACATAATGTAAAAATAAATAATTGCCTGAGGAAAATATTCATAATGGAAAAATGTGTAGAGTATATAGATATAATTTTTCTCAAGAATTCCTCAGAAGGATTAACTATCCTTGGATTGAATAAAAAGTAATTTACCATGAAGAGTTTACATTATTTTAAAATGGATCAGTTAAAATCCTAAATGGGAATAAAGATAAGTATTTCCCCTGAGGAATGACTGTAACTCAGTTTTACAGTTAATGAAATTATTAATGGATAACATTTCAATTTCCAACCAAATTTCCAACTATTGTGTTTGTCACCAATAGTCTTTTCATGTTCACAGTGAGAGAGAAAGAGAATAAAGAGAAAAATAATTTAATCATCTGGGTAATTGAGTAATTAGCCCACTATTAATTTAAGATATCTTCAAGTATTGGAGACATTGTGATTTCAAACTTTGTCTTTAATCCAAGGAGTATGTTCTTAAGGTGAAACCTAAGATTACAATGCAGATAACTGTATAATACCATAATGGCCATCATTATCACATGATATAAAAATTAGAATTATTATGCTATTTATGGACTACTGATAGTTGTCTTTAGAAAATGATTATTGTTAAGTATATTTGCATTTTTTTTTTTGCTCACCAAACCCCAAACTGTCTTCACTTCCTACATGTGTTTCACTGACAGCAGATTAGGGGTCTACGCACTATGAAAGCTCGCTCTTTGTCTGTCTTTGTAGATTCAATGTATAATTATTAAAATGAGCTTTATAATTCCTTTATTTTCCTTGTTTCTAAGCCCTCCACCCTTTGCCATCTCCTCTGTGTGCACTGGTAGCACTGAAATGAGTTGGTAAGCTTCTTCTTCGGTCATTGCTTCTGTAAATTCAACCTTTTGCAGAAATCCAAACACTTCCTGTAAATGGTATTCTAGAATTTTGCATTAGAAGAACAAGACTTGTCATACTATGCTCTGAGAAAGAACATGACCAAGTATCCTTGAAATTTCATAAAATATAATTAATACTATTAACTTGGGGGAATTATGGACAATCTTATGATCAAAATGCAGTTCTCGATCATATTGATGTTTATTTTTATGTTAGTGTGAAGGTGTGTGTCTCTGCATGCCTGTCTGTAATTTCTAATTTGTTTCTTGAAGAGAACGTGAGGAGAACAATATATTAGCAACAATATGAATGTATTTTCTAGTTTTGTAGAGAAACAGATTTAGAAGAAAAGTACAATGTACTTTGGCATATTCTCCTGTCGAATATTGGTATGAGGGTACATCTCAGATCCTCTGTCATGGCATTCAACTGTAGCTATTGAAACCGACATCCTCCCACATCTCTTTGGAACATACTATCACATCTGCATGAGAAAAAATAGCTTTCTCTACTTGGCACAGTATAATTTTTACATTATTTTCCTGGATGTAGAACTACAGGATGCCTTTCTAAAACATAGGGAATATTCTTGATTGTGTCTTCTTGCTGGCTCGGGGCTTCACTTGCAATGATGAGGGTGGATATAAACAGGAAAATTCCTCAGTCAGTGTTACATGGAGCCCCCTGAGCAGCAGGTGTTCACCTCGACACTGGACACTCTGTTCTTATGTTTTGTATTCACAATTTTGAAAAACAATACATCCTAAAGCAAAACAAAATTAGACCAATGCCAATAGAAATGAGAACAATTGAATGTGTATTTTTGTTTTCAAGTGGTCTGAAGCTACCCGTTTGTCACTTCCACAGTCCATGGTTTATAAGTCTTGCGTCTTCTCAACCCTGTAATGCCCGCCAGCCATGCTCTTTAAAATATTTCCATTGTCATTAAACCATCATTCTGGGTTTATAGTTTTGTCTTGACTTTATGTCACTTGTGGTTATCAAGAATGGTAGAATTTCTAAGTTTTGAAGTGAATGTAAAAGAAACTGCTGGGGAAAAGGCCTAAAGCAGAAAAGGTTGAAGAGCACAGAAAGTATCTAGGGGATAACACAGCTGAAAAAGAAAAGAGCAAGTATCCCATTGTCCCAGTGTCATTTGTTGAAAAGATTATCTTTTTGCCATTGAACTTCTTTTTTTGCCTTTGTCTCAAATCAACATCATATAAGCATGAATCTATTTCTGAATTCTTTTACTCCATCCTTATTTATCCTTATGCCATTACCACATTACCATAACTATTACGCTACTGAAGTAAATGTCAAATCGGTTAGCACATGTCCTCCAAATAAGCACTTCATCTACAGGATTGCTTTGATTACTCTGGTTTCTTTCTATTCTATAAAAACTTTAAAAAGTGCTCATTGATATTTTTAATCCCCACCTGAGGACATGCTTATTGGTTTTAGAGAGAGAGGGAAAGAATGACAGAGAGGGAGAGAGGGAGAGGAACAGCAATGTGAGAGAGAAACATCAATTAGTTGCCTATCCTAGGAACCCACGTTGGGACCAAACCCACAACCTAGGTACATGCCCTGACCCTGAATCCAACCTGTCACCCTTCAGTTTATGGGGTGACATGCCAACCAACTGAGCCACAGCAGCTAGGCTAAAAATCAATCCATTTTTAGCCAAAAAAAAAGTCTCCTGTAATTATAACTCATATTATATTCAATCAATAAATCAATGTGGAATATAACTTCAAATGATTGAATCTTTTAATCCATGAACACAAATACCAGTCCATTTGTTTAGACTTTGCTGAGTTTCTCTCAAAATAGTTTTGTAGTTTTCAATATACAGGCTTTACATATATTTGATTCAAATTATCCATAACTATTTTATGGTTATTGAAAATGTTTGTGGCACTATTTCAAATATTTTCATTTAATTGATTTTTTGTTTAGAGAAATACATTTGTTTGATTTCGGTTTAGTGATATTGCTTTCTAAGATTTTGCTACATTCTTCATTTTCATAGTTTGTTGGTTGATTTTTAGGTTTTTGACTTAATTATGCCATCTTCAAATTGAGATAGTTTTAATTTTTTCTATGCAATTATACTTTCAATTGACCTTTATCCTTATTGCTCAAGATAATGATTATTGTAATTGTTGAAAATGGACATCATTTTTTCTCCAAATTAAAAAAAAAGTGTATGTCATTTAAAGGAACGGAGTGATACCAGCATGATGGTGGCCTAAGAGACCTCCTTCTCACTTTCCTTAAACTTACAATAAGTTGCACAAATATAATTCAGCCAAGGGTTTCCTTATCAACACATACACATCTGAGAGATTTGTGCAATGAGACACCTGAAGGTGGGTGTATCTCAGCAGGCAAGGGAGGCAGTGTAACTGAACAAAAATGAAGGTTTGGCTGCCTGTGACAAAAAAAGAAAAAGCCAAACTCATGAGGCAGGTGCTGGTGGGGGCAGGGGAAAGAGTTCTTATTCTGGTGCTGTGCATCCCAGGAGGATAATGGACTCCTGTCTCAAAGATGCTCAACCTCACTAGCTATAAGGAAATGCAAATCAAAGCTGCAGTGAGGTACCACCTCACACCTGCTAGAATGTTATATATATCTATATGACAAAAAATTCCAAGTGATGAAGAGGATGTGTAGAAAATGGAATCTTCATACCCTGCAGGTAAGAATGTAAATTAACAGAAACACTATGGATAACAGTATGGAGGATCCTTATAAAATTAACAATAGAGCTACCATATGGCTCAGCAATCCTTCTTCTAGGTATCTACTGCAAAATTTGAAAACATTGATTCCTAAGGTATAGGTACCCCAGATTCATTGCAGCATTATTCACCATAGTCAAGATGAGGAAATAACCTGTGCCTTTTGCTAGATGATTGGATAAAGAAAATGTGCTACATATATACACTGAAATACTACTAACATATGAGGTGGAATGAAATGCTGCAATTTGCAACAACATGAATGGATCTTTAGTGTATCTTGCTAAGTGAAATAAATCAGATGCAAAAGGACAGAAACCATACAAGTTCCCTAATATGTGGGATAAGCAAGCAACCAACCACCAGACTCATAGACACAGACAACATTACGGTGGTTATCAGCGGGGAAGGTGAGTGAGGGGAAGAGGAGGAGGGTGAAGGAGTCAAACATATGGTGAGAGAGGAGGACCAGCCTTTGAGTGGTGAACACACAATGCAAGATACAGAACATGTATTACAGAACTGTACACTTGAAATTTATATATGATGAATTGTTACCCAATAAATTTAATTTAAAATAAGTGAAAAGACTAATAAATCTGAATAAACAAATTTTGTTTAAAATGTGTAATTAAAAATGCCACAGGTTATTAAAAAGAAAATTCAAAATTCCTAATCCTTCAAAACTTCAATACCATCACTGTATATAAATAACTATCTGTAATAAAAGAAATAATAAACACTGAAATATTAAATTATATAAATACTATGAAGAGACAGTTCTTAAAATAATAAATACAATTTGCTTTTCAAAATTTTATAAATTACCAATTTTAGTGTTAACAAAAACCTATAATTAAAACAATGAGATAAATTTCAATTTCCCTCAATAAAGATATAGACCCATGTTTGTAAATGTCTTTGGAAATACATATTTTCATATTCAAAGCTGTTAGGTATATTACACTTTGAAAGTTCTCCACAGACACTTTTGGAAATATATATCAAAATGTTTTAAAATAATAAATCTTTGTACCAGCACTCAAAAGTGGATCATAACACTTTGAAATAAAGATGATGCAACAAGTATGTGCAGTCAAGGGTATTTGTTTCAAGGTTTTCTTTAACAGTGATATGAAAAATATAAATATGTGATAATAGTCTATTAAAAATTATTATTCATAAGTGGAGTGGGATGTTATGCAGCCTTCTGATGCCCATTATATTCAAAGTTATTTTAACCTTCTTAAAAATTAAATATGTAATAACTTTTTTCAAGTAAGGGTAGGTTCAAGATACTCAAAGAAGCTGTGGTCAGATGTTGGAAAATGAGAAACTGAGACAAAGGACTTAACTTTTATTTTGCGAATCACGAATTCCCTCAGACACTCCTCACCAACAAGGTTCCTCTTAGTGTCCTGCTCATCTACTCTTCCTTTTACTCAGAGAGTAAACCATGTTCTGTCTCACTTCACACATTGCAACTATCAGTGAACTCCATTGTCCGTTCATTTAAAACATGAAGATCCTAAATATCTCTTACTCTCTCTACTGTACCACAGTTCAGCCTCTATCTTCTCTTGCCCATAATAGTGCCCAACAGTATTCTCTGCTTTCATCATGTCTTAGTTAAAATAGCTTTTTCAAAATATGCTAAATTATGCTACTCATCTGTCCCAATCCCCATATCCCTTCTCAATGTCATTGTACAATCCCACTCGTTGTCTTTACCAGAGTCTATGAAATCCTATTTGATTTGTTGCTAACATATTTCAGTCCCATCTTGCTATTTGCCTTTTCACTTCCTCAGCTCTTATTATTGCATTAATCTTCTTGAATACAACAAGCTTACTCTCACTGTAGGGTTCTGGTCAAACGGGTCCTGCTATATTGGCTGAATTCCTCACCTACTTTAAGGGTATGCTCAAGTCTCATCTTTTCAATGATTATCGATTACACCACTTAATAAGACAACCCATGCCACAGTTAACACTGCTGGTCATCTTTACCTGGTGTACTGCTGCATTGTTTCTCTGTATAGCCAATCAATTACTCACACACTATAAGATTCATTTATTTCCTGAGTTTAATGCTTCCTTCTCAAATGTTTATCTTCTCTTGATTGCCATGCACTGTATAAGCATAAACAGTCATTTTTATGTTGTATTTGTTCATTAATGTATCTCAGGCCCTATGTCGATACCTGGCACAGGGAGAGTATGTGATATTTACTGAGTGCATGAATGAATGGCTTTGTTTTTATCTTTCTTTATAATTACTTCACATCTAAGTATTTATGATCAATTACATGCATAATGCATATTAGTTTTCAATTTCTGTATCTTTATTGCATCATTTTAGCCTCAAAACAAGCTCTGCTTTTCCTATACGGCTAACATATTTTTCCTCAAATTCACACAATTCTAATTAATGTTGACTTTAACTTTATTCATAATTATAATAAAAATGATATGTATAGCCAATCAGAACTTAATTTATACCAGAATCTCCATACTTTATTGTGAGTTTTTGTAACTCTTTTGGATTATCAATTAAAAAAAAAAAAGGACAGACCGAGGACAGACAGAATTCAGTTGAAAGGGGGAAACATTTTGTTCTTGCTATCTGATTCCAAAGCAAACAACACATTTTTAAAAGTGTGTTTTTTGAAAGAAAACACAGTGTGATTTTCAAAAGTAGTTGCTAGTATTATAGTCAAATAATTAGCTTTTGCTTGATATTTTGAGTGGAGCTGGAACATTTGGGAACTATTTGAACATGAGTAGAATTCCTAAAACCTGCAAATGTTCACCAAACACTTGCATCCTTGCGTCTACCATGTAGCCTGGCATATTTTAGGGCCAATACATTCTTCTTAATACACTAATAATTGTATTGATACACGCCAAGGTTCCTGCAAGATAGGGAAACGAACTGGTCTAATATAGACACTAGGCAAACATACAGAATAAATCTCAGAGAAGGGCCTGCCTGGGCGGGGAGCTCATCCTTGCTGCAATTTAAGTCGTATCTTTGAATACCTCAACATTATGACACTGTGAACCAGGTCTAAATGGACATGATACTTAGACTTATTGGGTGGGCCTGAGCAAGAGCAAGATATTAATTAAAGAATATTACTTTATCCTTTTTTTAAGAATTGGCATCCTGGTACGGCATAAGATATCTGGAGTAAAGGGATATGCAATAGCATGAGATTGGGTACATGGCTGGAAATAAAATAGATTTTCTCAGGTAATCTATCTTGAACTTCCATTTATTTTCCAATGAAACCCTTCCCAATTTTTCATCAACTGCCTAAAGTCTAAATGTATTTACCACTATTACCCAGCTAACTTTGGCATTTTATACAGTTTACAACTGTAGAGAAAGTCTAGGATCTTGGCTTTACTCAGCTCTTTGAACATAACTCTTTCCAGTCAGGCATAACCTAAGTGGACAATTTATCTTCCCCTCTTAAAATAACCAATGGCTTTCCAGACTCCTTCTACTTATGTTATTATATTTTCAGTATAATCCAGTCTTTGTGCTCCTTTACTCTATATTTTACCATAGCACCTTATAATATAATCACCCAGAGTGTAATGCAGAGTAATTTTTTATCTGCCACTTGGTGTGGATCCTTGAAATCAGGGACCCTACTTTTATTTTTCTGTACAACACAAGGCCAGCAGCTGCAATCATTCATTTACATAAATGCACACACACACACAAAGAAAATGAATGAATACCTGTATCTAAGATGACAATTTTTAATTTTTTTAAGGTTCTCAATACTTTGGAAATTCCTGATTTATTATAATCAATAACTTATTCCAATGTTTATTTTAAAAATACAAATCGAGGTTATAGTGGAAGAAAAGTAACTTATCAAGCTCAAAAATATTCATATTACACTTCTTCAAAAAAGTTTGCTTCATAAGACCTAATACCATATTGAATTCACTTGATGAAGAATTAAAAGTAATTGAGACAGCAATTCAGTTACAAAGAGAAATAATTTGAAACAAACAGTGAAAAATTAAAATTGACCTCATTTAGTTACTTCAATTATAATTTATAATTATAATTTAATTGTGGTTTAATGATAGCAGAATAATGCTCTCCATTTAAATTAAATGAACAAAACTGCTGATGTTTTTTTTCATGTAAAACATGATTGGAATTCATCAACATTGCAGTTCTTTATCAACAATTTTTCTTAATTTGTCTCAGCTGTGTAGCTTATAATTTATTTGTAAGGCAAGAGAACATAATCATTACTTATATATTAGATATATAAATAAAATAAAATTATATATATGTATGCCAGTGTACATATTATCTCATAATAATACCTATTATTTTTAAATAATTTATATTTATTATAACATTATTTTTTAAATGAGTAGTTTTACTTAACATATTTCTTTGGCTGATACAATTTTATAGACTGATTTTAAATATCTGAATAATAATTTTAAATAGGTTGTTGAAAAATTTAGGAAAGACTTTAAAAATATTATTTAATGTGGTTTAAATATGAACTTAATTATAATCAGTACAACAATGTAAGTGTAAAGAAAACCACATCTGCATTAACTAAAAGCAGAGTGTATCATCTCCCTTTGTTGTCTGGAACTATTCAAAATATTAAAGAAATATTTAATTAAATTTAATTTAATAATACCCTTTATTGTTGAGGGCCGCCCTGCCTGGTCGTAGGAATCTGTAACCGCCTGTGACTATGGCTGAGTAAGAGACCTCTGAACCAGGGGACACTAAGGAGACAAAAACTTATTTTCCTGGCATGAATGGTGCCTGTTCTAATGCCTGGCTCCCTTTGCATGATTGTCAGTCAATGATGGGTAACAATTCTCTAGGAAAGAGAATGAACCTAAGACAGACACGATCACATGCGAATGCCCTATGGGAAGAGATTCAGGGGTCTGTGGAAATGATGGGGTGATTGACATCAACCCCTGCCCCCTCGGCTTTTCCAAAGCCCGAGTCCTTCAGAAATCCAAGTGTCCCAGCTTCCTCTGTCTCCTCTGCCCGACTCAGGCCTGTGGAAATAACAGGGGTGGTGCAGTCCTGACCAGAGTCAGTGGACCCCCAGGGTAATCAGGTCTGAGACATAGAATATGCAAGATCCTGTGAGATCTGCTTGCTGGAGGATGCTCTTAATTAGAATATGAAGGCACAGAGAGGAAACGAAACTAAGTTTTAACTCCTGGAGTCTTTTTAAATGGTAAAACCCCAAAATCTCTGGCTTAGGATCCCAGCAGGAGATCTGCGAGTGCCTTTCAAAGCTAACTACTTGTAATTTGCAAACTGTATTTGTATTCAAGAATAAAACCCTGCTTGGGCAGGAGGGTGGGGCACTGTCCCCTAGAGAGGGTGGCCATGGCACTCCCCACAACAGAGAGTGGCTGTTTCATCCCTATTTCCCCACGGGACTTGGTTGTCTCTGTGTACGTTTTTCTTGTGATTTGGCGAGCATCCGTAGCAGGGATGGATACTGCTGGCCGGTATCCGCCACACTTTATTAAATTTAAAAGTTTTCCTGATGTGTAAAAGTAGGGCTTTGTAGCCAGGTTTTTTGATATGAAAATATGAATGTTTTTATCACAGCATTCTGCCATTTTTTGTCACTATAAGGTCTAAATACATGCAGACCTCCAAGATATCATGGATTCAGTTCCAAATAATCACAAAAAAATGAATATTACCATAAAGCAAGTTACACAAAATATTTTGTTTCCCAGTGTATAGAAACATTATGGTTACATTATACTATAGTCTATTAAGTATGAAATAGCATTATGTATAAACAATGTACATACCTTAATTTAAAAAAAAACTGTATTGCTAAAAATTGTTAACCATGGTCTGAGGCATCAGTAAGTCATATTCCTTTTTGCTGCTGGAGTGTCTTGCCTGGATGGCTAACACTTTCAAAACTGGAGTCAATCCTCTCAAACCCTGCTTCTGCTTTATCAACTAAGTTTATCTAATATATTAAATACTTTCTTGCCATTTTAACAATCTTCTCCTCTTTACCAGTAGTAGATTTCCTCTCAACAAACCAATTTCATCAATTATACGTAAGAAGCAGCTCCTCACTTGTTAAAATTTTATCATGAGAGGGCAGTAATGTAGTCATATCTTTAGCCTCCACTTCTAATTCTACTTCTTTCGCTCTTTCTGCCACATCCTCAGGTACTTCTTCCACTCAAGTCTCGATCCCCTCAAAGTCACCTGTGAGAGTTGGAATAAACTTCTTCCCAAGTCCTCTTCCTCTTGCTATTTTGATCTCTTCCCATGAATCGCCAATGTTCCTGATGGCAACTAGAACAGTGAATCCTTTCCAGAAGATTTCAATTTATTTGGTCAAATGGAATCATTATCTGTGGCTGCTATAGCCTTACAAAATATATATTTCTAATAATATGACTTGAAAGTCAAAATTATTCCTTGAACCAGGGGAAGCAGAATAAATATTGTGTTGGCAGGCATGAAAACATAACATTAATCTCATTGTGTGTCTCCAGCAGAGCTCTTGGGTGACCTGGTGCACTGTCCATCAGCAGTAATGTTTTGAAAGAAATCATTTTTTTCTTAACAATAGGCCTCAAGAGTAGGCTTAAAATACTCAATGGATTATGTAGGGGAAACACACACTGTCATTCAGGCTTTGTTGGTCCATTTGTAGACCACAAAGAGAGTAGATTTTGCAAAATGGTTAAGGCCCAACAGTAAATTAGCACTGGCTTCAACTTAAAATCACCAGCTGCTCCATAACAAGAGAGTCCACCTGTCCTTTGAAGATGGGCAACAATGTCTCCTATTTAGCTATAAAAGTCCTAGGTGACGACTTCTTTTTCCAATATAAGGCTGTCTTGTCTACTTTGTCACATTATTTGTCTACTGACCTGTTGCTTAGTGTAGGCACCTTCGTTAATTATCTTGGCTAGATCTTCCCTATACCTTGGCTCAGCTTCTGCATCAGCATTTGCTGCTTCATCTTGCACTTTTATCCACGGAGGCAGCTGCTTTCCTTCTGCCTCACGACGAAGCATCCTCTGCTAGCTTCATTGTTCTTTTGCTGCTTCCTCACTACCCTCAGCCTTCACAGAACTGAAGAGGGTGAGGGGGTTCCTGTGGATTAGGCTTTGCCTTAAGTAAATGTTGTGGGAGTTTGACCTTCGATCCAGATCACTAATATGTTCTCCATATCAGCCAGAAGGCTGCTTCATTTTCTTATAACTCAAGTATTCACTGAAATGACACTTCTAATTTCCTTCTAACAGTTTTTATTTGTATCCACGACTTGGCTAAATGTTTTTGGCTCAAGAGGCTTAATTGTCAATCTATCTATGCTTTAAACATGCCTTCCTCACTAAACTTAATCATCTCCCTAGAAGAGGGCATAAAGGAGGCAAATTGTAAGGGAAATGAAATACAATAAAAATAAACTATTAAAAGAATAAATAAATAAAGTGAGAATCTTGCAATTCTTCCTTTCACTTGAACCGTTGGATGCCACTATAGGGCTATTAATTGGCCTAAATGCAATAATCCTCTGTCTCAGAAATAGGAAAACCCAAAGAAAAGAAGAGACATGTGGGAACAGTTAGAACACATACATTTGTAGACTAAGTTCACTGTTTTACATGAGCATGATTCATAGAACCTCCCAAAATTTACGATAGTAACATCAGAGATTACTGATCAAGGATCACCATAACAAATATAATAACAATGGAATCATTTGAAATGCTGCAAGGATGACCAAAATGTGACACAAAGACATGAAGTGAACAAATGCTATTGGAAAAATGGCGCAAATACTTGCTCAGCTTAAGGCGGCCATAAACCTTGAACTTGTAAAAGGACACAATGTCTGCAAAGCTCATTAAAGCGAAGCACAACGTCAGACATGCTGGTACAGAGTTAGGTAATTATTGCTCTAAAAGATGACTACGGCCTTTCTAACTTTTAATAAAAATACATAGATAAATACATAGATAATTCCAAACATGTGTTTTTTAATTGATTTAAAGGTTCTACTAAAGACCTCAAGATTATTTACAAAATTCACAGTAATAACAGATCTTGACAACAAAGATTTTTTCAATATTTTATGCAAACATTATATGTCCCTTTTAAAGCAAGCTTGTGTGGTAAATATTCAAAAAATATTTACATGATTGTTTTGTTTTGCTGAATACTAACATTTTCCCCAGCTGATAAAGGTGTAAAGGCATGCTCTGACATCATCAAACTGGTGCTGATGAACACAATATGAAAGATGAATGAATTTGAATAGTCAAAGAAAAAAATCTTTGCTGTATACAAGACTGTACTATCCAAATTTTTAAGAAAAAATGGAAATATATTTTCACATAATTTGGTTTTCCACAACTGGCAATAACTTAAGTGGCTTGATTTTGTTTCATGTTTTCAGCTACTAAAATAAGATATAGAAATTAAAATCAAAGCTAAAAAAAGAAAAGGTTTGATCCCAAACCCTGATGTCTAGCACATGAGGAGGTGGTAATTTCCACAGTGAAAATATGAACCGGTAAGTAGACAAGAAGTCTTGAAGTGTCCCCAGGCTATTGTTTGGAGAATTGAAACTGATCACAGAGAAGCCAAGACCAAAGCAAATATTGGAAGCATACAAAGGAGCGAATTACGGAGAAAATGAGAGTATTCCAGAGAGAGGAAAGACAAACTGCAATTGCCCTAAGGCAGGAGTTTGCTAAGAAAGATTTTTTTTTAAAGATTTTATTTATTTATTTTTAGAGAGGAAAGGGAGAGGGAGAGAGAGAGAGAGAAACATCAATGTGTGGATGGTGGGGGACATGGCCTGCAACCTAGGCATGTACCCTGACTGGGAATCGAACCTGCGATGCCTGGTTCGCAGCCCACGCTCAATCCACTGAGCTATGCTAGCCAGGGCAAGAAAGATTTTTTTAAGGAAAAATTACAAGGAACAAAATGTGACTGGAACAAAGGAGAAGATGGGTTCAAGGAGGGGTAGGATGTCAAATTGTGTAACATCTTGCAGATCTTTAGGAGAAAAAAACAGGATGGAAAGTAATGACAGCATTTTATAGAGAAGAATAACATGACCAGGATTAAAATCTTAATATAAGAAAATTCCGAATGCCATGTTAAAGGGAAACTCAAATGAGCAACTGCAGAAGCAGAGATCAACAATAATAGTTTACTTTTACATGTTTTCTTTAAATTTAGAAAGTATATTGGAGAACAAGATGCCAGCTGACCTTTAGGTTAGTTTTAACTTTGTTAATTTTCATTCGATTGTCAAAAATACATCAGATTTTCACTTATAATTATATTTAATATGTTGCTTACTTTTATACTTCGAAATTTTTAATTCATAGAAGTATTAAAAAGAGATGAGGACCTACAGAATTGATGCAAACTTGTATGAAACTTAAAATAACAAGGATGTCAGAAAACGTGTGAAGAATCATGTAGACTAACGAGCAATACTTAATGATGCCTGTATATACGGATATACCAAAAATATAGGAATAACAAAGATAAAATTAAAAGTTTGTGTATCTGCCCTGGTTGGCGTAGCTCAGTGGATTGAGTGCAGGCTGAGAACCAAAGCATCGCAGGTTCGATTCCCAGTCAGGGCACACGCCTGGGTTGCAGGCCATGGCCCCCAGCAACCGCACATTGATGTCTCTCTCTCTCTCTCTTTCTCCCTCCCTTCCCTCTCTAAAAATAAATAAATAAAATCTTTAAAGAAAAGAAAGTTTGTGTATCCAAACTTGATAATAATGTTTGTTAAAGGCTTGAAACCCTTCTCAAATTTAGCAAAGCTCTATAAAGTCATTGCTAAATGTTAATTTGTATTGAAATTGTAAGAACTCAAAAGGCCTCACTTTAAAGAAGAGTCAAAGTATAATAATAATAATTTCAACTAGGAACAGGAGCCAATGCTGGTTGATTGAATGGTTATCTGACCCGAGAAGAAAAGTAAACCTTCCAATCAAGCTGACCTAATGAAATCTGCTGAACAAATCTGCACCCTGGGATCAATGTTACGACATGATGTATATTAACATTAACAGAGAACATAATGATGCCAGAAAGACTTAGAAAAGCCCCAGTCAATGATATCAGATATGTCTACTCTCAATGGATTATGAAATTATCATCTACCCATGGGATGTGGGTATGGTGTGTATGACTGATCAATAAATTTGAGAAAAATAGGTATTCTCAGTAAGTTATGGGATTGATCATACATTTTATTCAGTGCTTACAGTCTTATCCCTAAATTGTATTTGTAAAGACCCAAATATTGTATATAACTAAAAAGGCTAAATGATTATTAACAAATAGGATTTAGCATCTCGATAAATATTAACAAGTATTACATTCTGCCTAGTTCACTAGGCTCCTGGATAAAGATGATTTGTGATAAATTTAATTAAATATTTCTTTGCAGTAAGCTAATTAAAATGCATAAATGTTATAATAGCTAAATAGATAATAGATAATTTTTTCTTCAATTATATTAGAACAAAGACATGACTCAAAAGTTAATATTCACTTGAAGAAAAAGAATATTTTTCTTCATATTCATTTGAAGGAAAAGATTACCCTTGGTTTGGATTAAGCCTACCATTGCTAAATAAGAAGAAATTCAGTATTAAATGTGCATATCAGAAATGATATAAACTATATTTGCTAACTTACATATGAAGTAATATCAAAGACAATATCTTATTTTTTTCAATGGTATTGAGGCTGTTCATTTTGACAGTGATTGACCAAAACTGTACCTGAATTCCTAATCTTTTCAAGGTAGTAAAGAGTTTCTGACTTTGGGTTAGTTGTCATCTCATTTCTAACACTGCAATTCTTCTTTGAAAATCTCATCATTTTCAGAGCACCTTTCTGTACTGAAGAAACCAATATGCCTCTTGAAGCACCTATTCATTTAACTTAAGTTATACTTTATCACACAAGCAAAAGCAACAAAAATAATTAGACTTGCATGTTTTTGAAAAACAAGTACTCACTTATAAACAGGAAGGATAATATCCAACTTTCAGAGCAAAGTACAAATAGGAAAAAGGTCAGAACAACGTTTCTATTACTACCTCATTATGCTGACTTTGACCCAGGTCCAGCAGATGCAGTTTAATGAAGGGGTAATGACAGCTCCTCACTGCCCATTTTTTGCCCATTCAACATAGTCAACTCACTCACTTCTGTTCAAAAACTCCTCTAACTCTCGTTTGGAAATGCGCATTACAAAAAGTTCCATTTTTTTAACATTTCAATGAACAAACAAGAAATTTAATGAGATTTTAACTATGACTTCAACATTTTACATAATATTCTTAGTATAAGAATAAATATTATTATGGATTGATCATAGTACTTAATAAAATGACTATAAATTTTAATTAATCAGGACAAACAAAACTGGCACATTGTACAGCTCAATAAATATCATTTACTTTCATGTTATTGGTAACAATGATAGTTCTTAGAATACTGGTTTGAACGAGGTATAGATCGATGTACTGGATGTTCGGGTGGACAAAGAGAGAGCTTAGAATTGGCCTCTACCTTAAAGGAGCTTATACTCTGGGAGTAAATATTCCCATACAAATGACTTACACACAGGGGAAAAAGCCCTGTTGTTTTGAGTTTTGTTGGTCCATTTATTAAAATGTGTCTATAATTCAATTAATGTACCCACAATGCTCTGGAAATGCTGATTCAGCTTCCCTAAGGCTGCCCCATGAAGCAACAGTATTTAACTCTTCAGTGTCAATATTGTATTATATACAAAAGTAGACTTGTTTCTCAAAAAAATAATACCCCATATGTTTTTACAGCCTTAAGTTTCTCCTGTTACTATTATTATCTTTGCCCTTCATTCATGAGGGTATTTGAAAGTGTGAACCTGATACATTATTAAGCTATATCCAAATAAGGCTTATAGTAAATTTCTAATAATATACACAGGCATAATTAAATAATTAACAATATAGAAATAAAAATCACGTAATAAATTATGATGAAGTAGAGAGACAAATGAGGTAGGCAGGATATATTATAATAATACGGAGTTGAAAACAGAAATAGAGTTACCATTCACATCAATTTATCAGAGTTGGTCTCCATATGCAAATGAGGTCAACTTAGGCCAAGAATATTCAGGCTTAAATTCAACCTCAAAGTCTATTCTCATAATCTATGGAAATCACTTTCCAACAAAAAGGCCTGAAGATAGTATTAACAAACATAAAAGCAAAAACACATCCAAACCACAATAAATAATGAAAAAAATTATGTTTCAGTTGAACTGCATTTCGATGTATTAGTCAGAATGAAAAGCCATAAAATGTTACCTCAAATCATAAAATGAATTATTGCAATAAAGTGATTTAGTATTATCCATCTGGATGCAAAAAAGTATCTGCCAATATCAACAATTCTGACTCAGAAATAGTTGGTGTTGAACTGTTCATTCTGACGGTAACTGGCCAACATGCTCCATTGTTTCTAGAAGCTACTCTAGTGTGAGAGAATGACCATGCAATCAGCACAGTGTGACTGAGCATGCTCAGTGTTTGGCTTCTTGTGGAGATGGGAATATTTTCAGCTTACCTAAAAAATTACTTATGTACAAATTAAAATGAAGAGTATATAGGAAACACTATTTAGTTTGCTCTGTCAAATTGACAAAACTTTCAAATTTTTCTTGTTGTTGTTTAAAGAGTATCCAATTTTTCCTATTTATAAACATAAAACTCATAATACAATATGTAAAAAGATCCATAAAGGTTTAAATTTTCTGAGTCTTCTCCCCAAGTCATCCTTGCCTTTTTCTTTCTCTTCTCCATGAAGAGAGAAATCTTATGTGGTCTTTTTAGACACTAGTAAAACTTTAAAAAATTGTTTTTGCAAGAGGTAACATACTGATTTTATTAGCAGTGGTTATAGAACATGAAGTATTGTTTCAATGACAACTCAAACAGATAAAGGGAAAAAAAAGACATGCCAGAACAGGGGCAGAGAGATGGATACAGAGACTTTGCAGTAGTCTAGGCCAGAAACCACAGCAGGGAAGATGAGTTTCAAATCCCAATATGTTAGAAAAGTAATACTGTGAAGTTACTGTAAAATGCTATCAGGGAAAAAAAAGACATGTGATTGTTATAGTATCCTTATTTCTAAAAAAGAAAACACTGATTCCTTCTACATTTCATCCAGTGATTGTATCTGCCATCTGGAGCAGCAGAAAAAAACTCTCATCATCTTCTATTTGACAATAGCATTTCTCTCACCATTTTCACCTTTTAATCTTATTTTCAAGTAATACCTTGATCACAATTTAGAAGCTTGGAAACTTGTGTGCCTTTTGTAGACTAGTACCACCTTTTCCATCAAAACATACATGCTTTGTCCTCCACAGGTTACCACCGTCCTGACATTAGTGAGTATACTTCTTTCAGAACCTTACCACCCATTATATGCATGTCTGATCCATACATCAGTACTGTTCATTTACTCCGCTTTTAAAAATTTACATAGAAAGGATCATATTGTGCCTTACATGTGTAAATATTTCATTTTTAAGAATAATGCATCTGATTGTGTATGTTTGTAGTTAATTTCTGTCCATTATGTTATAATAATCCGTTGTGTGTTGCTACCACAACAGTAATGTTGTTCTAAATACTCTCGGACACATCCTGGTATGTACTTTACAATACATTTCACAGACTGAAACCGCTGGGGCTTACTGTGCTAGTTGTCTCATCATTTACTCTACGATGAAAAACTGTCACCCAGATGATTATACACTTTCATAGTGATACAGGAACAAGCCCACTGCAGGATATCTGTGCATTATAGTTTGGTTCGGTTAGATTTTATTTTATTTTTTATCAAATCTGGAGGGAAATGCATTTATAATGTATTTGTGCTTGACCTTGAATTTTGGCCATTATTTAATAATAATTTAAATTTTTGATAAATGTCGTGAAAATTACTCAAAAAAATTCTACCAACCACAGTGTATATGAGAGTGCACATTTGTCTTAGCTTTAAAATAACAATGGGTTGACTTTTATATTTTGACAATCTGATAAAAATTATATCTGATCCTTGCTTTAATATGCATTGACAGGATGGTCAAGATGACAGATTTTCATGTTTATTGGCCATCAGCATATCTTATACTGTATGTTAAATAAGTGTGCCTTCCTATATTTTTACCAATGTCTATTGAAATATTTATTCTTGTTAATTTTAACATGTAGTAGATATTATTCATATCAGGTGCTTTTTCCACATCTATCAGATATTTTCCTCAAGTTTGTGTTTGTCATTGAACCATCAGTACAGGAGCTATGGCAAAGGAAAGATAAATGTAGATTATACTGTTTTGGAATGGTTTAAAAAACATAAAGACATTTTACTTAGAAGGCATAGTTTTGTATTCTCTTTGAATAGTTTTACGGCCTTAAACAATTAAGAAAGGTAGGGCCAAGGTGGGGAAGGGGGGATGGCTGAGGTGTGGGGAGGGGTGCAGAGAAAATGGAGACAACTTTACCTGAACAACAATAAAAAATGTGAAAAAAAAAACAACTAAGAAAGATAAAGATATACCCATGTGTTTTTTTTTCTATTCCCTTCTTTACTATAAATGAATGGAGCTCCATGACCAAATATATACAGTTAAGTAACATTTTTATTAGGGCTCATTACACTTGAAAATATTAAAGAATTTTCATAGTTACAATATTTATTTTGTAAATTTTATATTTCAGAACATTAAAATACATGCATATGAATACATGAATTCAGGTGATAGCGAGGCGATGTGGCCTTCCTTAGGAACACATCCATTAACATCCACAGTCTGCTCTCTCCTGAGCAGTGGGTGGCAGCAAGTATATTCCTCCCTCCAAACACGGACATAGCAGAGCAGCCCGACTACCTGCGAGGCCCTCCAGGTTCCGGTAATGCTCCTTTAAGTCTAGCCATAGTAATTAGTTGCCGCTGGAAGCTTCACAGTGCCAAATATCCCTTGTTGCTTTTCCTTAACCCCGCTCACTAATGTGTAAATCGTCTCTACATTCAGTAATCCTATTCGAGTACGCCATATATTTCCTGCCAAAATCCTGTCGCCTCAAAGTCCCCTCAAAGTTGCTTGTATTTATAATACTAATTTCACATTAATACTTTTAATATTGTTTGTTTACAACTAATCCTTTTTCTTCAAATATTGAACAGTATTTGGAAGAAAGTAAAAATAATAGTTTTTTAATCTTATGTCACATTAAAATATTTAGTTATAAAATTAGACATTTTATTGTTTGATAAATTCAGCTACTTCAGAAGGCATATGAATATGTTATTTTTATTCTACATAAAATTGTTGCATTTCTTTTTAAAAATAATATCAAGATGTATATATAATAGGTAATATTTAATTTATAAAATATGCAATTATGTTCTGGCTGTTGGAAAACATGATTCATGTAATCCAGCTTCAATTTACTATAATTTCACATATTATCATTTTAAAGGGCCCATATACCTTATATACTAAAAGTCTATTCTTATCCTCATTCATCTGGGAATCTTGTCACCAGAGACGTTCTTGAATTTTATATATACATATTTTCGTCAGTATAAAACTGACCTTCAGAATTACATTATTGTGAAATAAAGAACAATTACTTTTGAAGCACTTCCTTTTAGTTTCCCAACTATCATTTGTTATAATTTCAACATGTACAGACTTTATGTAGGCTCTAAAAAATATAAGGTATAAAATAAGCATCTATTCAAAAATGCAGATTTGAGCTTGAGGGATCAGCAATGTTTGTTTGCTGGGACATTTCTGAGATGTTGAAAAGAACAGTATAATTTAATTCCCTGAATTTCATAAGGAAGGCTCTTCATTGAAATACATTTATGAGAATTTACTCTAATTCCTCCTGTACTCTAAGATCTATCCAAATCATTTGATGAAACCAACAAAAAACATAATGTAAGACAAAGTGCTTTTAACTTCTCCTCATGGAATTATTATACAACCAGAACAAATAGCAGATGATAAATGAGTAGATGGATGTTCATTTATTATATGCATGAATATATTCTGTGGCAACTTTAAAAGACATTCATGATGCTTATTTATTAATTAAAATACACTAATGAGATTAGCTCTGTGTACCAAGTATATTTTATAGTATTGAATAATTTTTATTAACTAGATGGCTACTTAAGACTAGATATCACCTATGAACATGTAAAGTGTATCTTCTACCAACTGCAACCACCTCATCTTATGCAGAAAAGGGAATGGAATTTAGGTATTATGCAATTGGATGCCCACTTGATTGGACTGATCTTACATTATTTCCTTTCCCATTGGATCTGTTTAATTACAGATATAAAATGAGGTTTCTACTTAAGAAATACTACTTAAGCCCTGACTGGTATGGCTCAGTGGGTGGGTGGCCATGCCATGAAATGAAAGGTCACCAATTTGATTCCCAATCAGGGAACATGCCTAGGTTGCAGGTTCGCTCCCTGGTCAGTGCGTGCAGGAGAGGCAACCAATAGATGTTTCTCTTTCATGTAGATATTTCGCTCCTTCTCTGTTTCTCTCCCTTCCTCTATCTCTTGAAATAAATAGATAAAATCTTTAAAAAAAGAAATACTACTTAAAATATAATTTTAGAATTTTCTTTGAGTAGCACTTGATATACTGAAAATTATTTAGCAGATTTACATAATTTAATGCAAACACATGTTATAGTCTATATTAGCTTATATTGACATATTTTACAGACACTAAAATTTGCAAATATTACAAAAATGAGAATACATTTTGTTAATTAAAGAAATAATTGAGTTATTAAGGAAAAGCATCAAACTTTGTAAACTGGGAAATTTGCATTTATATTTCTTCAGAATGTTTAAAAATGCTGAATTTTACAATTTAAGCCTCTTAAGTTCTCGAAGTTGTAGAGTTCATGGGATATTCTTTCAGGTCAAATTCAGAGAAATTAATTCTATGAAGCCCTCTGGAGGAATATTACATCAATTAGTGGTGTCCTAATTAAGGCTGCAGTGAGAAGGGCAAGCTAATTAAGTTATAGCAGTTGCTTTCTCTTTACATTAAGCCAAGATGTATCGTTCTGGTCCACCCTGGTTTAAGTATGAATTTTTTTTAAATGATAATACTTTATATATTCTTTAAGTATTGTTACTTTGATATTAGTTTTCTTACTTTATAAGATAACCAGATATGGAGAAAAATGTGGTATTAACTTTCTTATAAAATAGTCACACTCAGAATGCAACCATTTTTCTTTTTTTCTGATTTAAAGTACCCACATACTCACAGTTGGAGCATTGCATTATATAATTCATAGAAGAGCCATAATCTTTTCAGAGTAACTGCTTTAAAATGTATGATTTTTATATCATTTCAGAAAATTTAACTTCTTTTTCAAGAAATACTTATGGTGTGGTGAAGTAATTTTAATGTGTTAAAGTTTGATTTAAATTTACCTCAAGTTGTACACAGAAAATCCCCATTACTTGTAAATTATTTTCCTTTTCTGAGATGCCATCATTTCCACCCACCAATCACTTGTCAACTTATATTTGCACCCCTGCCATTAGGTTTTTAAAGCTATGTGGTGTTCTTATGGCTCCTGCAAAATTCAGCTTGCCTAACATAAAATTTAAAAGAATGCTCCAATTAGATGTTTGATTTTTTTTTAGCAGGATGAAAACTACTTTCATTTAAATCTAGAATTCTGCAAACTAAGGGACCAGTTCATAAAGAAACAACACATAAACACAATAATAAATGCAAAGGACAAACTAGAAACTAGACATGTAGACCATAACTTAGCTGTTTTAGTGTAAAATGATAATTGTTTCTTGGAAATTGAATATTCCCATTGCTTTGGGACAGAAAATGGAATTCTCCCCTTAAAACAATTTCAGATATACATACTTAATATTGAAACAAACCACTTGGTATATATATACTTGAAGTTATACAAACCTAAGTAACATAACTACATAAAATAAGATTAAAAGTCACATAATTCAAAGTACCTGTCGAAATGAATTAGCCAAAAAATAAAGATAAAATATACATGTGTTCTCCATTCTTGCGATACGACATGCTAGGTACTTATCAGAAGAGCATATAAAATTGCTGTGGAAATATGAAAAAACATATTTCTAAAACCATGACAAATTTTATGGAGAAGTTCTAATTGAAGATGAGAACTCAGATTCATAAGGAACAAAGTTGCTTTTGCTTAAAAACGTTTGTTTACCTGGGTGAGGTTGCACTACATGATCTCCTGGCATACAACAGACAGAATGACAACCGGTGCTCAAGAAGATGTCTCCAAAACTGCTGGGGGTCTAAAGGCTGCACACTTCATAAAAGGGAACCGGGGATAAACCATAAGATGGGGAGCGTGTGGAAACAATCAGAAAGAAACTGAAGATAGTGAGAGCCCAGCTGACATTATTTTGAGTAGTAATTATAATAATATTGTATTAGATTGTGTGGTGGTGTGATTTTAGTTAGCCATAATGATGGATGTCTTGCAAGTCCTCAGAAGAGAACTTTTGGCATTCAGCTATTGCCTCAAAGGATTACACTACTCAGAGAGTATCTTTTTGGGGGGATTCCAAGATTTATTCTGTGCATCTTGATTTTAAGGGGTCACAGAGAATTTCAGACCTCCATCATACCAGATAAAAATAGGGATGTGATTAACTGAATACCTATGACCCAAAAGTATTATCTTCAAAAATTTTTTTGGTTGTTTTTCTTTTCATTTTGTGATCTCTTCTGTTTACTTTTAAAATTTTATTAAATTTATTGGGGTGACATGGGTTTCAAGTGTACAAGTGTATGACACAGCACCTGAGTATTGCATTGTGTGTGAAGGGGGTTAAATACATGGTGACTGAGGAAGGCTTGACTTTGGGTGGTGAGCACAGAAGGACAAGAAATTTTATCACAAATTAAAGGGGTCCTGTATTCTCGAGCATTTGCTTTGATTCCTTTAATCATATTTTTTTCTAAGCATTCCTAAATAGACAAGTAAGCATGCAGTTATTTCTGTCTGTATGGATTTTCATCAGCATTCCCTTCCTTGGATAGGTTTGAACAAGAATATAATGCTTATTATACCCACACACGCAATCATAGCTAAATTGTTAGAACACTTTTTTAAGTAAACAGGCATGTGCTCATTAGCTTTGGATAGGTGGACTATAGTAAAATGTCTTAAGCTGTATCACAACACATCAGAAAAATTTACTGTTGAATAAAAATCAATAATTCTTGGATTGTTAATAAATTATGATTATACTCATATGGGTAAAACTAAATTAATACAAGTAAATAAAGAGTGAAAATATGATTAAATAGCAGATTTCTACAGTCTTTCAATGAGTATATTTTTCTGCATTATTTTCAGAATTAAAATTATTTAGGAGGGAAAGCCATTTTTTCCAAAAGCTTCCATGTAGAAATTATTTGAACTAAGTATGTTGCTTTTTTGATATAACAGTATATGATGGGCAATATTAGTGCCATTCAAACACTAAGTTTGTCTGCAATGGAAACATTAAAATCATTATCCTTTGCTTATAGAGTCAACTTTGATTCAATCATTTTAATGCCAAATCTAAACCATGACCACTATATTCTGGGAATGAATTTTAATCTGATTTTAAAAAAGAAATATCTTGTTATATGTAGAGAATAAATTAAATAAACCTAGATGGCTATTTCCATTTTAGGAAGTATATCTCCATTAAAAACATAATAGAAATATAATTGAGAATGCTGTTCTTTGTGATAGATACTTTTAATGTCCAAATTCCTATTAATGATAGCACTTCACTATGATACTCTGCTTTGAAGACAATACAAAAGTCGAAGTGTTTGCTTAGAGACAAATACTTATTAATGCTATGAGCCAAGTAATATGTTTTGTTACCTTAGACAAAAATCTGTTTTTGTGCTGGATAATTTAAAAGTATGTGCTCCATGTTAAAGAGCTGTATGCTCTTGTAAACACACAGTAGTGCTGCTTGTTATTTACTTAAGTTCAATCACTGATAAAAGTATTATAAATTAGGTTCAGTCTTTAAGCAAAACACAGAGAAATTCCTCTGTTTTTGTGCATTTTTTTCCAGTAAAGTCTATGGACAGTTAACAAAGAAAAATTACATAAATTAAAATTTTCAAACAAAACAGGAAAAATTAAATACCACGGCTATTCCCAAAGATTAGGTCATTTTAATTTAAATAAATTTCAGGTATGACTGGCATTTGTAATAAGCAACTATAGAGTATAATTCAGTCCCAAACACATAAGCTAAATGAACGACTTAATTGCAAAGACATGGTGTAGAGGCACTACCAAATGGGAAGAAGAAAATAAAATATCTTAGTCGATATACTAAGTGGAAAATTAAAATGAAAAAAAGCATTCTCAGAGAAATAAAAATTTAGAGGTTATTAAATGATTTTCCTTTTTTAATTTTTTTCAGAACAGAAGTCTACAAGAGCATGAATTTATTGAATAAAAATAATACATTACATTAAGCCCAGAATTAAAACATAGTCATTAAAGGCATTGAGGAAGGCACTTTACGTGTCAAATATTTTTAGAAAAAAAATGGCCCATATAAATTATATTAGATTCTTTAATTAGGCTCTATCTCATGCCCATATATCTCTTTATTTCTTTATTTTTAATGTATTTATATTTAAGTACATATGTGGTATGTATGTATAACTACATTTGCATTATATTACCTTTTGGATTTTTGCATATGCTTATATCTTTATATATTTTCTTCTAGAAAATATTTGCTTATGTTTAGAGGGCATAGAAAACAGTGTGAAAATGCACAAAAAATTCTGAACATTAAATACAAGTAGATGACACATGAAGAATTTTTTCATTTGTTGTTAAAATGAAAACATTACTTTTATAGTTAAAAATATAATAAAGTGTCATGAGTGAGCATTGAATCAGAAACCACCTTTTTACCAACTACCAAAAAGATTCAAATAGATTATGGTTAATATGGTTATTATTTCCTCACTTGTGACATTGTTTAGAAAATTAATAATTTTAGAGTGTTTCCATCAGCATTCAGGGGGATATTCTGAGCTTCCTATCAAAGCTCCAGGTGCAGAATGAAGCAACTTGATAATCCAGGAGTAAGCAAAACTATGAACACCTAGCTTGAGTTTGTTTACATATTTAATAACTACCCTGTACTTATATTGTAACCTTCATCTTAAGAACTGTATTGTGATTCCCATAGGTAACACTTGGGGTCTCTGAAATCATTTTTCTGCTTAATTCATAATTCTGATCCTATAGAACACAAGTCCAGGAGGTGTAAGAAATATTTTAAATTATGGATTGAAATCTGGTTATATTTATTATACTATGAATAATTAAATCACAATGAAATCCTTTATTTTTTATCATCAAGGTAAAAAACAACGAAAGAGAAGACAATAAAAATATTGTTAAATTACAAGCAGAGAAACAAGTGAAAAATTTCCAAGTGTTTCAATTAAACCTAAAATCTTAACTCTGGAGGAAACCCAGAAATGAACTGATCCACTTTGAGAACTTCAAACATCTTTGGAATTGGATAATAACAGATACCTCTGATAAGGAAATAGTGGGTAGGCAAAGAGAAAGATAAAGCGTAAGGCATGCAGCGCCGTCACAATGAAAATAAAAGAATTATCTGAAAGTACATAAACTAAAAATTGATAATACTAGCTGTCAGTTCATGTGTGTCAGCTTTTGTTTAGGTGTTTGTTTGTTTTGTAAACAGAAGACTGAATAATCTTGCTTTGAAAAAACCTACTATTCCACAAGAAAAGGCTTGGGAAATACGTATGATTGAATTATCCATACAATGCCATAAGGTAAGCCAAAAGACAGAAAAGTGTAAGAGAACAAATCAAAATACCAATATCTGCAAATAATCTGACCATAAATAGAAATGCCATGAAAAATAGACAAGTAATCAGAATTAACTGAATTCAACATGATGGCCAGATATAAAAATATATGTTAAAAAATCAACAGGAAAAATATCAACAGACTGTAAACTATTGAAAAACTACTATCAGCCCTGACCAAGTGGCTTATTTGGTGGAACATTGTCCCCTGAAGGGCACGTACCTAAATTGTGGATTCAATCCCTGGTCAGGGCATATAAAGAGGCAACCCATTATGCTTCTCTTCTCACATTTCTTTCTCTGTCTCATTCTCTCTCTCTCTCTCTCTCTCTCTCCCTCCCTCCCTCTACTTCCTGCTCTCTCCCTTTCTCTCTCTATAAAAATCAATAAACATATCTTTGGGTGAGGATTTAAAAAGAACAAAACTACTATTCAATGAAGTGATTTAATCTGTAAAATGGACAAAAATAAAACTAAAAGAATGCATGTAGAAAAAGTTAGAATGTGTATAATGACATTAATAATCATTGAACAAATAAATATTCAATATTATCGATAAGATATATCATTAAAATATTTAAATTATCTCCAAAAATCTACCAATGCAATAAAATTCCAATTAAAATTTTCATTGGTTTTAGTTTTTGAGGAATTTTTCAAATTAACTCTATAATTCACAAGGGAACATATATGTACCAGCAAATTAAACTCTTGAGACATTTCAAACAGCAATTGTACCAAGTAGGTATCTAAAAAATTAGAATACTGTTATGTCAATAAAATGACAAAACAAGAAAAATGCATATTAAAATGTATTATTAAGAAAGAAGGGAAAGGATCATTAATGAACATGTATAAAGGACCCATGGGCAAAGCCAATGGGGGGTAGGTAGGATTGAGGATGGGAGGTGGGGGTGGATGGGGTGGGGGAAAGTGGTGGTGGGAAAATGGAGACAACTGTATTTGAACATTAATAAAAAAAATTAAAGAATGCAATAAAACAAAAATGCCTGATGAATGTGAGGAAACAAGAATTTTTATTACTCTAGGTAATATTGTAAACTATATGGAATTTTATGGAAAATTGACAGCATTTAGTGGAAATAAATATGTGTAGGATCCTTGAACCAAATAGCCCAACCCTGAGTCTGCATCTCAAAAATGTTATCACAAACATTTTCGGGATTACATATTCAAGATGTCCATCTGTAGTATTCTTAAAGATGGGAGGAGTGGAACCAAAGGCGTCACCATGGAAAAATGAATACCTGAAAAATGGGACGGCCTACTAGAGATGATACAGTAAGAACCGAGGAGTACTCTTAATTTCAACTGAAAATAAGTATTCTTTACACAATGAAATTCTATGCAGCAGAAAGAAGGAGCTCCTACTGTTTGTGACAGCATGGATGCAACTGGAAAGCATTATGCTAAGTAAAATAAGCCAGGTGGTGATAGAAAAATACCATATGATCTCACCTTTAACAGGAACCTAAACAACAAAACAAACAAACAAGCAAAATATAACCTAAGACACTGTAATAGAGAACAGGCTGACAGTGACCAGAGGGGAGAGGGGAAGAAATTTCAGGGGAATTTCAGGAACAACTATAGAGGACTCATGGACAAAAACTAGGGGGTGGACATGGGCGGAAGGTGGGGAGGGATGGGTGGGTGGGTGGGCTGGGATGGGAGTAAAGGACAGAAAACTGTACTTGAACAACGATTAAAATAAAATTAAAAAAAGAAAATGAGTATTCTTAATTTAACTTGAAACACTTCTGGCAATCTATTTCATTAACATTACAAGAATGGAAATAAAAATATTTACATTTAGAATAATAATGTCTTTTTTTAAAAAATGAGTTATCTCCAGGGACAAGGAAAATTCAATTTATGTAAACTTTAAAGGTATATATGCCTATTTATTGTTTCATTTGATGATGTTGCATCTGAGGTACCTGAAACTAAACTTAGACTCATAATTCATGCAGTTTCACTGGGACTGGAAATCAAAGCTCTTTGCAGTTTCAATATTTATGACTGTCCTTACAAGGAGTCTGGGCAATTGAGTATGTCTCACTCTGTTGATCTACATAATATGTCATTGCATTTATTTATTAATATAAATTAGTTATATTTAAATAATGATTTACACATGAAAGAAATATGAAAAGAGTAATTACTTCATGGATATTTAGAATATTTTTCTTAAAAATAAATTACATGATTACATATGACTGGCACAAATATTAATAATTATTGTAACTGTTGCCAAAGCTTAGTTTCAGAAATCCATTTTCAGAAAGCTTATATAACAGAAATCAGTAAAAATATAAGGCATATTTGCTCCTGTAGAAAATTAATGCAATATTATCAGGAGATAATAAAAATTATATAAAAAATAAGTTATTATACCACATTTTCTGGAAGCGAGAAAATATGTGAAGAAAAAGTTCTTCAAAAAAATAGAAATGAACAGCTAGTTGGGTTGGAGAGTTCTACAACTGAAGACTTAAAGGCGTAAGTCCTTCAGGAAATAACTGATATCTAATCAATTAAAATTCAATATGTCCAACCCTTGTGGGCCCTTCAGTGGAAGCTTTCATGTGTGCGAGGATCGTTTAAGCCATTGTTGATTCATGACTTTAATGAGGGACATTTGTTTTCACTTTATTTACAAGTCAACAAGACATTACCAGGAATGGGCTGTGTATCTATTGCATCGGCTTAGATTTGTTCTGAATTGAATTTCCCATGTCCACTAATTTATTCAGCTAACAATCTCTAAATGCAAAATCTATTTACTTTATTAGTCTCACAAAAACATCACTTTATATACTACGTATAAAATTAGTAAAGGATGGTTCTTTGCACAACAGCAAAATTGAGGTCATTATATGACTACTATTTTTGTTGCTTTTTAAAACCATGTAAAATTAGTTTATAAAGGTGAGTAGTGTTAAGAACTATGTTGAAAGAAACCAAAATCTGCAAACACATGATATCAATAATTGATAATGTTAAACAAATATATATTTTACTATCATATTTAATGAGAAGTTGCATTTATGTGTAGCTGTGTTTAAAAATTGAACCTATTTACAAGCTAGACAGTTGATGTAATACATTTAAGATATTAGAAACTTCATATTTTGTTTTATATATGTTAAAATGTAAAAATATTGGGACATATAAAGCTTAATGTAATAGACATTTTTGAATTCTATGTCTGAATAAATTAATATGTTTTGATATTTAAAAATTGCATAAGTAGCATTCCCTCAGGTGAAAATCACAGAAGAGCTAGGCACATTACAGATATTTACATTAAATCTTCTTATGAAAATTTCATTATTCTAAATACATCCTTTACCTCCTTATTAATAAGAGCATTTGTTATTCTTATGTCATAATTAAATATATAATAGATTACAGGAGAGGAAAATAATCTTTGCTAGTTGTCACTTATTTATTTATAGAGCTTCCTTATCTTTTCAGAGAGGAAGTGAAAATTGTATTGTTTGAGACATAGAAGGAATCGAAACACTCCAATTTATTTAATTAACTGTAATGTCCTTGATGGTATGCCACATGTCATTATAATTTTCTTCAACTTCTTTTCACTAAGCAAATATAGTAAGACAAGTTATCAATTAGTAATATTAAAATATTTTATGTTCTCATATCCAAATTAATTAGAGAAATAAATCATTCATTTTATTTTAAAGTCAAAGTAAATAACATGGCATCTCTGTAGCTTTAGAAACAACTGAAATTAACATGTCATTTGGTTTTTCACACATTTGTATAAGACAGCTTAATTAAATGCATTAAGTGTTATTATTGGAGATTTAGAATGAATTATTTTAAAATATACATTTAAAGTCAGACTAAAGTAGAGAGATGAAGAAAGAGAGAATATGTGTAAATCATGCCTCAATCCACTGGGGATTTTAACTACATTTTTGTACTTTGCAAAGTACTTAAACTTCAGGTGTAATATGGCAGACAAACAAAATATTATAGTAATAGAATAAATAGGTACACATATGCATAACAAAGTTTATGGCAGAACTCAAAATTTGGGCTAATGGCTATCATCAGACAGATAAATAAGGAATAACTAGAAAATTACATAGAGAGGCAGAGGAAGAAAAATTAATGCCAAAACCTAATAGTAAAACAAATGATCTACTGTGTATGCCAAAGAGAATGTTAGCAATGACTCGTGAAAATCATGCATACTGAACTATAAAGTGAATATTTTGAAGAACGGTCTGATAGAAAGTATTGGACCTTTGGTCTGAGTAGAGGGGAAGTGTCTTGTCTGAGGCAGCAAATTTCCCTAACCAGGAGAAGTTATTCACTCCAGAAAAGGAGGGGGAAGAGGAAGACAAAGAGCAGGCGGAAGAGAAAACATGGTAAAAGGAGTAGAAGAAGAGAGGAGAGTGTGAGGAGCAGAGGAGAGGGAATAGCAGCAAAAGAAAGGGAAAAGGAGAAGAAGAAGGATGGAAAAGGGAAGGAAGTGAGGGTAGGAGGGAAAGGAAAGAGCAGGAGAGAGAAAAGAGGGAGAATGAGGAGGAGAGGAAAAGGCATCTACAGGAATGAGAAAAGGGGCGTAACCATAGATGCAGAAGAGATTTTTAAGTATGTGAGAATATTGTTGTTGTTATTGTTTGTGAGAAATTGGATAATTAACAAAGTATATTCTAGGTAAGTACATTCTAGATAAGTACATTTTCTAGATTAGTAAAGCTAGATAATTGAAACAACTTCTCCAAATATATAGCAAATGATGAAAAAAAAGAAAAACCTAACATAATCTTGACACTGAATCTAAAAAAAAATCTATACAAAAAAGGGAAATTTTAGGTTACACAAAAATGCAAAAAACTATAAATGACATGTTTAGTTCTCACTCAATAATGCATTGAGGTAATAAAATACCAAGCCTCAGTGGAAATTAGAACATGGATACAAAGTTTTTTTAACACTAGAAAAATTATTGTAATTGATTCATTAATAAATTAAAGAATAAAAATATATTTATTTCATCTATTTACATTCCAGTGAAATTCTTTTAAAGAAATAAAATGAAATTCTTTAGTGTGATAAAAAGTAATTTATCAGACACCAACACTAAATATTTTTATAATGCAAAATTAATAAAAATGCATGTACATATGCATAAGAAACATCACTAGAGTTAAAAACCTTGTGTATATCAATAAAATACAAATAAAGTATATAAATAAATCATAGAATAATAAAATGAACAAAATACTTTGAATGATTGTATATAACTATATTTAACATTAATACTGCCTTGCTAGTGATCCAGGGAAGTCACATAAACAACAGAATAGCTAATAGACTGATACATCACTGGAATCGTATCACCATGACCAGATACAATTCGGAAAGGTCAATACCACACCGTTTCTCTCCATGAGAAGTTAAATTTTTACTGCTAACCTTAACATGAATTTTCCATTTTTCAATGCAAGTGAAATGTGCATTTCACCATCACCAGAACTGTTACCATAATGACATATGAAGAACTAATGTTTATTGCACTCTGACAGTTTTTGCTCTATGTGTTAAATGTTTTATGGTAAATGTATAAAGTAGGTATTTGTTATCTATCACTATAAAAAGGAAACAGACTTGAAGACCCTAAATTTATACAAGTTTTTACATATAGCTAGTGGAGAAGCCAAACTTCAGACTCAGGGACTAATTTTTTAGTACCCGATTTGCAACCTCATAAGAGACCTCTCCTCTGTGACACAAACTTGTATTTCTGACTACCTGTGTGACATCACACCCATGGCTATCCCATCAAAATATTAATTTTGGCATGTTCCTTAAAATATCATAATCTCTTTCTCAGTCATTTAATACCCTATGCTTTTGCAGTTTCCTATCTTTCACAAGTACACCATCAGATCCCCCATAAACAATGCTTACATAGTATTTTCAGTTATTTAATAAATATACTTTAATGCATGTTTCCTTTGCACATGTATTAACACTTAAATTTTTTTTCTCTCTTGCCTGAACTAAATGGACCCCTACACCTCTCTGCTCCTCTCCAGCATGTGCTCAGCAACCAAGACAGAGAATATTAGTACACTAGAGATCTCCAAGCTGGAAATGGTTTAAGGAACACATAAAGTTCTGTTGTTTTCTGTATTTTGTATGGAATTTGAAATATGTCACAGTTTTATACAAATAATAAAAATAAAATGATTAGAAGATAACAGAAATGACTCCAAACTCAATTTAAAAAATAAGCCCAAACAACTTTATTTTAATTCTAGTTGAACCAAATATTTCTGTTTTGGCTTACGTTTTAGTCATAACACAATCTGTACATGCTTGACAGGAGAGATAATGAAAATCCAGCCCTTAAGAGAACTTTAAGGAGACTAATTTTAAATGGAAATTATTTACAATCAGAGGTCTGTAGTAAATACTTCCTATGAACATTTTAAATGTTTTTCAAAGTGTAGCCACGTAGCATGCTATTAATCCTTTTTTAATATAAATTCTTATTATATATTATCAATGTATGTCATCCTCACTTCCACTTTCTCTCATAATGTCCAGCATAGAAATAATTAAATAAATCAGTGCCATGGTACATCACTAAAATAATGGTGCATAATCAATGTGTAAAACATCATTATTGTAAATCTTTCTTCCTGACTTGGGAAGAGTTGAGGTATTGGGGGATATGGTTTGCAGAATAATGACCCCAGAAAGATATTGATGCCCTAATCCCTGGGACTTGTTAATGTTACCTTCAACAATATAGCATAAAAAGAAACTTTACATGTGGTTAAGATAAAGATCTTGAGATGGGGAGAGTGTCTTGGATTATCTGGATTGTCCCTAAAAGCAATAACACTATGTCCCCTTACAAGAGGGACACAGAAAGAGGGAGATGATTTGATTCATACAGAAGGCAGTGTATTGGTGGAGAGAGAGTTTGGAGTGATGTGGTCATACGTCAATGATTGATAGCAGCCCCAGAAGCTGCGAGAAGCAAGGAAAGGACTCTTCCCTGGATGCTCTCGTAAGGCAGTCTAACCTTTTGGCATCTCTGGACCACACTGGAAAAAGAAGAGTTGTCTTGGGCCACACATTAAATACACAAACATTAATGAAAACTGATGAGCAAAAAATAAAAAAAGGTTTTAAATAAATTTACAATTTTGTGTTAGGCTGCATTCAGATCCATCCCGGGCCTGAATTGTATACCTCTACAGGGAGAATGGTCCTGTTGACACCTGGATCTCAGCCCAGTGAACCTAACTTTGGACGTGCTGGCCACCAGAACTGAGAGAGAATAAATTTCTGTTGCTTTAAGCCATTATGTTTGTGGTAATTTGTGAAAGTATTCTTGGGAAAGTTATATGGGAAATAAGTCAGACTAAATTGTTGATGTCTTTTTAGTTGATTGTCTTAACTTTTCTCAGCTTTTTAATACTATCAAAATGACTTAAAAATCACATTTCTCACTTATTATCTACTTATCTACTTTCCTCTGTTGTACAATAAATATCAAGCACTTGCTGTGAGAATGTATTATATGTTTCAATTTTTCTAAAAATTACTCTTGAAGGTTAATAATTGAAGTTGTATCTTGCAGACTGCTACTGTTTCTAAAATATTATAGTTGGATAATCTAATAGCTATATTGAAATAACATATAAATATTTTATGCCTTAATCATAGAGATGTCTTTATTTATCTTGTTTTCAGAGTCTTTTTCACAGGTTCTCTTTAGGGCAACTACAGATTAGATTGTTTCAAATCAATTCTCCTACTGATATTAACCATAAAATCAGGACAAACTACTTTCATCTATTTGAAATCATAAAAGAACAAATAAAGTAATTAGGATTTATAAAGTAAAAACAAAATTCAAGAAAAAAGAGAAATTGAAAGAGGAGTTCAAAGGATTTGGTGCTGTATTTCTCCCTTGGCCATTTGGTGATCTCAAGACTTGAGAAGCAGTGAACTGAGCAGATCTTTTTTAGAATAAAAGGACTGGGTATAAAAGTGGGTTTCAAGTGTGCTAGCATTGAAAGCTCTAGTGAATACTTCAGGCATCCAGGATGATACCTTACAATGAATGTTAACCATCCTTTGTGACAAAGACTCATTAACGAATGTCGACAAAGATGAGTCAGGGACTGAAGTGCAGTACTGAAACATTCTAATCCCTAAATTAATGAAGATGGCCTGGTTTAGTAGTGGGCTGAGCCCAGTGTGTGCCAGAAATAAATGTAAACTTTATTAGAAAAAAATTATTTAAACTCACACATTATATCCACATTATTTACATACAAAATATTTGATTTTGTCTCAATAAACTAAAATTAGAAGGGAACATTCTCAAAGTAATAACAGACATTACAAAGTTCTTACAGCTAACATCATATTTAATGATGAAAGACAGGATGCTTTTTTAAGTCAGAAAAATGTAATGGATAGCTGAACAAACCATGTCTATTAAACATGTGTGGAGTCTCTAACCTGTGCAATAAAGTAAAAAAGAAAAACACAATCTATACAGATTCAAAAAAAGAGTGAAATCTCTTTGCAAATTACATAACCACCTACACCAAAAATCCTAAAGAATTTATATAAATACTGCTATAACTCAGTGCATTTATTAAAGTAACAAAGCACAAGGACAATAAGCCCATCTATGGGATACATAGATTTATGGATTTATTCCAATACTGATTTGGTGAATAGGGAAGACTGCCAAAATGCCATCCAAACAATGTCTAGGGTTGAGACTGATTTTCCCCTAAACAGCAAATGAATAATGCAAACACCACATTTGAATACAAGTGAATGGGTACAGTTCTCGAACATTCCTTAGCTGCTCTAAAAGAAAGGCCTCAAGTTTGTTTGCTACTTCAGGTGTTCATGGGGAGAAATCTCCAGAGAATTTCAGATAAATTGGCACGCCACAGTGTCTACCATCAGGCCTAAGAAATATCCTCACCAAGTATTTACTTGCCATTGGTCTAGTGGTACCTACCTCCAAACTTCTGTATTTGGCCCTTTCCTTCACCATCAAACTGAAACAGGTCTAACGGCAGTCTACAATACATGCAAGTCAAACATAAAATGTTGGCAGTGATAGAGGAAGGCTAGAGGATATTCCATGTTGTGGATTCATTAGGGAGATATTCAGGAAATAGAATCAAAATATTTTGCTAATTATGAACCTGTCAGTGTAAAGTTGGAACCATCTGTGAAGGTCAGGTTTCTGATTTGCATAAATTGCAGATGGTTTTGTTGAAGTAATAAATGCAGGAAGGAAAAAAAGGCTTGGAAAATAAAGTTAAGAAGTCAAATTTAATTGTAGAATGCTAAGTTGGAGCTTTTAGAGAAATACCTAAGTGTACGCTGACCAAACCTTTGTTTGCCTCACAGCAAAATTATGTTCAGTGTAGATGATTTATTTAACAAGTATCTAATACTTTGCTTGGTAAATAGAAGGTAGAAGAAGTAGCATTGGTTCTCTCAGGCAAAATATTCTATTTGCTTTAATATTTTATGTCATTCTAAATATACATATGCTTTTCATTGGATCTACTACATATTTTAGATAAAATTCCTTATTTTATGTTTAATTTATTATATTACAAGATTAACTGAAAAGAAAATCTAAAAACCACCACTTGTACAATTTAGATACCTTTATAAAGCTCTGATTGATCAAAAAAGATATTAATCTTTATACTGATAATGACACTCCCAACCCAAAAATAGACTTACATAGTTTCTTGGGGAATATGGTTAAAGTGATCAAATGTAGCATGCGTAAACTGAAGTCATTTCTTGGCAAGAAAAGCATGCCAAAATATATAGTAGGCATAAAACATTCTAAGTTTGACCAATATTGTCCCATAGGTACACTAACTATTTTCTATTCAGCTTCAGACCCAGTGGATATTACAAAAGCATTTGAATATTTATCAATGATAATATTTTGTTGAAAAACTTCTTGCCTTTCTTTATCTTGTCTTTACAAAAGGCATTTAACTGTAGCTTATTATGGGTTTTACTCTATGTTAATTGTGATTAGAATTTTTACCTAGTATTCCCTGCCCTCAAAAAGTTTACAGAATAGCTACAGACAAGTAAAATGCAATAGCATCGCTATGTTAAACACACAACAATAGTGTATTCTTGGGAATATAGGGAACCAGAGGAGGAAGAAACAACACAATGTGTGTGTTAGTTTCTCAGCGTCTCTTGAGGATGAGAGGAATTTGTGTTAGAAATAAAAGGAGAATACTAACAAGAGTTATTGGCAGATAGAGTAGCACATGTAGTCAACAGAAAGGAAGATAAAGAGGGACGCAGACGGAGAGTAGTACGGAAGTCTCTGTAAATTGAACACAAAGTAACAGTAGTCTATAAAAGACCAGAAAGATAAGCATAGGTAAGTTAATAAAATGTTTGGACATTTCCCGGAGGAGAGCAGGAGCTTTTAAATGTTATTATGTAGATAAGTGGAATGGAGATATTTGCATTTTAGAATCATTTTTATGTCTTCACTAAGAAGTATATATATACATACATAGTCGACAAAAAAGAAGCAGTCGTAAGAAGAGTCTGGAATGGCTGTGGGAAGCCAAGTGAAGAATGATAATGGTGATGCAAATGAATAAATGGCAGGCAGGACGTACAAAAGTGCACGCCTATGACAAGTAATTCGGAGATTGAATGAATGGAACTTGCTTATAGATGGGTTGTGTATGTAGTGAGAGTGGGAGGTATGAACAGCGGGGTTTTGATGCCCAGTTTGTGTAACTGTGGATGGAATGGGCATTCTCTGAGGCAGGAAGCACCAAAGAATGCAAAAGATTCAGTGGGGAAAGGGTAAGATCAGTTGGGGGGTTGTTACCTCATAGTCTCTCAGAAGCCGCTCAAGTGTATTTCTTTAGTAGGCAGTTTAATTTGTGGCTTTAGGATAACAAAAATAAACGCTAAACACAGATAAAGATATAAGGAAAAGTAGACATGCAGACAATAACTTAAGGAAGGTATATGATCACCACCTAAGAATTATGTTCAAAGTGGCAGGAGAGTTAATGAAAGCTAACAACAGAAAATCAGCAGAAAGGAAGTACCCCAAAGAGAAAGAAGATTATAGCATGGCCAAAACAGAACTAGAGGAAACATGGAACATCCCAGAAAGGAAGAGTGACAATGCAATAAACAACAAAAATAATAATAATAAAAATAAGAACATAGAGGAAACTTATCCACTGGGTTACAATTTTAAGTTCTTCGGTGTATCAACACCAATTTCTGACCGAATCCCTGCACTGGTTCTTGAACCTGTGGCTCAGGGACATCTTTATTTATCATACAGTCTTATTAAACTCAGTTTACCCCCACAGCCCTAATAGAATCATTGCACTTCTTTCACCCAGAAAAGTTTCCAGGGTGTGCATAATGAATTGAATATTCGTAGCTATAAATTATATTAATAGTATATAGCACTGGCTGGTGTGGCTCAGTGGATTGAGCACCGGCCTGCGGACCAAAGGATCACTGGATCAATTCCCAGTCAGGGCACACACCTGGGTTATGGGCCAGATCCCCAGTAGGGGGCACACAAGAGGCAACCACACATGGATGTTTCTCTTCCTTTTTCTCCCTGCTTTCCCCTCTCTAAAAATAAATAAATAAAAATCTTTAAAAAATTAATAGCATATATTTTAGGGAAATGCGGAAATAGTACCACAGTTAAATACTTGGAAGATGTAGAGATTAGAATTTTTATTACATTTCTACTTAACTTGGCTGTGTTTCTTCTGCCAAATGTGAGTGGTCAGTCCAATTGCAAATACTGTTTGAGATAGGTTATCTCACCTAGAACAAACTTGACCAACACTTGGTTTGCAACTATTGATCTGGCACAGATTGCTTCTCTACACCAATTTACATGTGTCACTGTAAGCTGTGTGCTATTATCCAACTAGGATGACAGTGCAATTTCATGGCCTTCCTGAGAGTCATGCCCACTCGCCTATTCTCATCCATATGCCACTTTGATGTATAAGCTGTGAATTTATGTCAGTCAGTAATGACATAAGAAAAAGCGTACTTATCTCTTTGCTGGCCAGTAATAGTTTTGAAATCAGTGTGAGAGCATGGGCCTTACTTGGAGTATCATCGATCAAGTTCACCAAGACCTTAATTGCAACTGCTGGGCAATCACAGTGGTTCATTAAATTCATGATATCATGCTGATCGGTTCTAATATTTTTAAAATATCAAGCCTAAGCCATGCATTGGTATGACAAATGAACGTCAGTTAGTGGGCGAGAAAGCTGTTTATATTCATTAATCCATGACCTTGGTGAAATGTTTGTGCAGAGGACTTAATGTGGACAGGATGGGCCCTCCAAACGAAAGGCAGGTTTTACCTATTGCAGTAGTCATGCCTGAAAAAGAAGAACAACTCTTAATGGGTATTTTTTTTTTTTACTTTGCAGGTGATAATCATATCTGAGCATGTTTCTATCTGAGCATATCTTTTTGGCTCACTCATGAACAAACCATAAATCTGCCATCTTGAATAGAACTCAGGACAAGAGAAGGCTCTGCAGCAATTTCTGGCTGCTAGGAAAGCTATTCTGCAATTTTTCCCTCTTGATGAAACAGATTCAAATATAATTTATATGTTCTTGACAAATACAACATTTAATACAGCCACTGTAAAGCCTTCACTAGTAAGAGAGTCACCAGACAGACTTCCAGAGTTTTGGAGAAAGGCCATGTGTCAACAAACAGGTAATGTCATTTATTGGAACCTAATAGAAAATACATATTGAGCATAGAATCAAGTACACTTCTGATAATAATTTTGATCCTGTCTCATACAACACTTTATAAAATTGGTCATGCACAAACATAGCCTATGCTCAAGTGAAATAGCATCTACACAATAAGGTTTGAATAGGTCATCACCATAAAAGTAAATTACAGATGCTTATTGCTCAGGCTCCTAGTACATCTGATCTTGCTGAATATCTCCTTTACCTCAGCCACAGCAATTGACTCATGAACAATTTCTCAACACCAGTGTATTTAGGAAGAAAAGAATTGACTACAGATGGTAGTGATGAATATGCTGGCACTAAGGGAAACATTTGGTGCAGCGTTAACATTCTGTTTATAAGTATCCTGCTATGCAGTAAAGAAAGGAAATATCTCCATAGGTAGAACTTTGAGTACTGCATCTGATTGCCTGGTTTAATTGAAATATCACAGAATCACGTGGCCTGCTGGAAATTAACCCTACAAAACTGAGATAAAATAATTTTATAAATTTACTGATAAAATACTAGATTAAAAAATGTTTTGAACATTTCTCAATGTATTGGTAATTTAGCTGACCTGATATTATTTTTGAGCTTGTAGTTCTGTAAATATTAACAATGTAAAAGATAAGAGTTTTACCATTTCCCATTAGTTGAAGTTTTTCTCATTCTATATGGTAATGGATAGATATATATCATTGACATTGGAAAATCCATTAAAATGCCACAAATCATCACATTTTTATTACTGACTAATCCACTGGTGCTAAATGGTTTCACCTAGAATGAAAGAAACATTTCTGAAATTTATGTTGGGCTGAATGAATTACACCCAGTTGTAGATGTATTTTATTTCCTCCTTATTTTTAGGTGTGTAAAATAGTAGATAAGGTGAATGGTGCTCACTATTTCCTTCCTCCACTGAGCTGCGTGGAGAAGAGACAACTTTCCAGCATGGACTGTGTTTCTTTACTGATTATTCCTGTGTGGTGTGTATGGAGAGAAGATATGTCTTCCTAGGGGAAATCTAAAATCAGAGTACTGAAACTGTTTGTTCAACCCAATGTGGGAAGAAATAAAAAGAGAGGTAGTGGTAACCCAGATTTTAAAAAAGACCTAAAAGGCTTAATCTAATGCAATATCATAGACCTTATTTAAATTCTGAATCTAACAAAGTAAAATATAAATGTGAACAATGACAGGGCATAATAATATAAAGGAAAGTATCAATAGTGTGATAATTTTTCAGGTGGTATTTGATCCAAATTAATAATTGGGGAGGGGAGCACTAACATTGACATTTGTCAGAGCTGAGATAGGGACGAATCAGAGTCATGTTATTATTCACTGCACTTTTTAATATCTTTGAAATGTCCCATAATGAAGTGTTTTAAAAGAATAAAGAATTAAGTTTCTTTGTTGTTCCATCTTCTTAAGCCAGAGGTTTACCCTGCTGAAGTTCAGAAAGTCCAGGGAAAACTATATTCTGACATCGTTGTACAACAAAAGAGACCCATTGTATTAGTTTGAAAACTATCAGAGGAAGCAATTTCTTTTAAGGTTTGGTTTCATTACTTAAGTTCAGACATGTTTAAAATGAACTCTAATAAAATATAGCGGAAAAAGAAACTGGTGTCCGAAAGTCCTAACAGTAATTCTGTCTGGATAGGAACAGAACAAATACCAGAGTGCTTCCTGCTAACCCTTGAGGGCTTTGCTATCAGATACTCTAAGTAATAGTCATTCCATAGAAAGGGCCCACTCCTTTATGGTTTAACCAAATTATAGTACACTGTTTACAGATCGTATCAGAATTACTGTAAAGGGTTATGAGTGGATTTTCCAGAATGGCACTTTAAATGCCACATGATTGATTCTTTTGTTCATTCTCCCAAACATTTTTATCGTTGACAAAGCTTCTCGGAATACATTAAATGCTGCAGTGAGATCAGGGCACAAGCACCTATACGTGTATGTTTTCAATATTCCGCATGTACCACATGCAAAAACTTCATGAACTTGAGTAAGGTTATTAAAATTTTTCTTTTAAAATAATTAATATATTCCATATTAATGTCCTTCAAAATGAGAAACTTTTCATTGAATCATAATTTTAGTCTTTAATACTTCCCTGATATAATTTTTAAATGTCTGTCTCAATTGACTCACTATAAAACTTTTAGAAAATAGAAGATTTGTAAGGCTTTATAAAAAATATAGAATGTTCACCTTGTGTTTTCTTTTTGCCTTAAAATAGTTCTCATTGTGGAGAACACATATAGAACTTTCCTTTTGTCATGTCCAATAGTTAAAAAAGATTAGAATACATTTGAGATAGAGAATGTTATACTTTCAAAAGCAACTGCTTACATAAGTTGTACCTCTTATCTAGATTAATTTATACCAATTTTTTGCTTATGCCTTTGCTGTAGCAATAATGATCAATATTCTTAGACCTATATAGATTTGGTTGGTTTAAACATGCTTAGAGGATCCATCCATGAATTAGTGATATTTTGATGATACAGCTGCAGGAAGGGTCCTTCTAAATTTTTTTCCTTGAAAATGGTTTTATTTTTTTTGAACCATAAAATAAGTAAATACAAAGTCATTTTTGTCTGAATTTTCATGTATGAGTTTTATTTCTTTCCTGGTTCTCATTTGTATCTAGTTATGCTTTTAAAAATTCAAAAGCGGATTTGAGAAATACTATGATGGTAAGACACAATACTGAACTACTGAATTTAGTTAAAAAGATTATCAGCATATTAACATAAACTTTTGTTTAACTGTATCAAACTATGTAGTCAAAATATTTGCTCTGGCAAGCTCTTGACCACTTAACTATATATAATTCATTTCATAAAGTGATTTTTTTTCCTTAGTAAATATCACATCATCTACTGGGAATCTCACCTCAAATTTAACCACATTCATTTTTTAATTGTATTGAATTTATTATGGTGACACTGGTTAATAAAATTATGGGGGTTTCCGGTGTACAATTCTATAATACCTCATGTGTACATTCTATGATGACTTCACCACCCCAGATCAAGTATCCTTTTATCACCTGTTTATCCTCCCCTATCCTTTACTTCCTCCCCACCCCACTTTCTCCCTGATGATCAACATACTGTTATCTGTGTCTATGAGCTTTCTTTTTTCTTTGCTGAATCCGTTCATATTTCACCCAGCGTCCAACCCACCTCCACTCTGATAGTTGTCAATCTGTTCTCTGTATCTATCAGTTTGTCTCTATTCTGTTAATTTATTTTGTTCATTATATTCTACATATAAGTGATATAATATAGTACCTGCCTTTTTTTGACTGGCTTATTTCACTTAGCATAATATTCTCCAGGTCCATCCATACTATTGCAAAATGGTAAGATTTCCTTCTTTCTTATGGCAGAATAGTATTCCATTGGGTAAACACACTAGAGCTTTTTCATCTGTTTATCTAGTGACGGGCATTTTGCTTCTACATCTGGGCTACTTTAAATAATGCTTCAATGAACATAGGGACACATGCATTTTTTCATATTAGTATTTTGGATTTCTTTGGATATATTCCCAGAATATAATCACTGTGTCATAAGGCAGTTCCATTTTTTATTTTTTGAGGTAACTCCATACTGCTTTACACAATGGTTGCATCAATCTGCATTCCCACCACAGTCCCTGAGGGTTCCCTTCTCTGCACACTCTCACCAGCACTTGCTGTTTGTAGATTTATTGATGAAAGCTATTCTGACAGGTGTGAAGTGACATCTCATTGTGGTTTGTAACTTGTAGTTCTCTGGTGATTAGTGACACTGAGCACTGTTCATGTGCATGCTGTCCATCTGTAGACCTCTTTGGAAAATTGTCTGTTGCAATAATTTGCCCATTTTTAACAGGATTGTTCATATTTTTGGTACTAAGTTTTATGTTCTTTATAAATTTTACATAATAAGCCCTTATTGGATGTATCATGGGAAAATATATTCTCCCATTCTGTGGGTTGTCTTTTTATATTGTTGATGGTTTCCTTTGCTGTGCAAAAACTGTTTAATTTGATGTAGTCACATTTGTTTATTTTACTTTTATTTCCCTTGTTTTGGGAGATATATCACTAAAAATATTGCTACAATAAATGATATACCACATAAGCAAAATAAAGGATAAAAATCACATGATCATATCAACAGGTATAGGAAAAACATTTGATACAATCCAGCACCCATTTATTATAGAAATTTTCAGCAAAATAGGAGGAGAGGAAACATACCTCAATGTAATACAGGTCATATATGACAAACCACAGCCAATATTTTTCTCAAGAGGCAAAACCTAAAGTTGTTTCCCTTAAGATCAGGAACAAGACAGGGATGTCTGCTTTTACCACTCTATTAAGCATAGTGCCAGAAGCCCTAGGCACAGCAACCAGACAAGAAATAAAAGGTGTCCAAATTGCGAAGGGAGAAGTAAAACTATCATTATTTGCAGGTGACATGAAACTATATTTTAAGAAATCAAAATATTCCACCAAAAAGCTACTGGAACTGACAAATGAATTCAGTAAAGTAGCAGGATGCGAAGTAAATATCCAGAAATCAGTTGCATGTCATATACCAATAATGAACTATCAGAAAGAAAAACTAAGAAAATAGTCTCATTTACAATTGCATTAAAAATAATGGAATAAATTTAACCAAGAATGCAAAAGATCTGTACTCAGAAAATGATAAGACACTGAAGAAAGAAACTGAAGAAGAAACAAGTAAGTAAAAGTGTATACTGTTTATCAAATGAATAATTTACATCATTAAAATGTCTATACTAACCAAAGCAATCTATAGATTCAATGCAATTCCTATCAAGATGCCAGTGGCATTGCTTACAGATCTGCAACAAATATTTCAAAAATTTATATGAAACCACAAAAGACCCAAAAGAGCCACAGTAGTCTTGAGAAAGAAGAACAAATTGGGATGAATCATGCTATTTGATATCAAACTATACTACAAGGCCATAGTAATTAAAACAGAATGGTACTGGCATAAAAAAAGACATATAGACCAATAGAACAGAAAAGAGAGTCAATAAATAAATCAACCCATTTATGGTCAATTACTATTTGACAAAGGTGGCAAGAACATACAATGGGGTAAATGTAGTCAGTCTATTTAATAAATGGTATTGGAAAAATTGTACCAATACATAAAAAAATGAAATTGGACCACCTTCTAGCACCATACACAAGAATAAACTCAAAATGGATTAAAAACATATACATAAAACTCAATACCATAAAAATTCTAGAAGAAAACAGGCAGTACCATCAGATACTTTTAAATTTTGATTCATTATTGCCTTTTTAACTTTCTGAGATAAACTGAAATGCTAAGTATTATTGAAATTCCAAACCCTTTTAACACATCACAAAGAACTGATTTTCCAGCCTATTATTTAACATCACGTCCCCCAGCCTATGTTCAAAATAAACCTTGAAAGTCCCGATCAAGTGAAAGAGAATAGATAGGTTGTACATAGCCTCGGAAAACTTTCCTGGGGTGGTCTGTGTTCCCGGAAGTCATGTTAGTTCTTATTTTTCCAGTGGAGTTATTTTATGCATGACTGTTTTATGAAAAAAGTAAAATATTAAAGTAAATTAAATGAAAAGATATTATACTCAATAAGAACAAATTCAGTTGACTCCTAAGATCTTATAACAAATGACTATCATTCTTTAAAATATAAGGACTAATGTGCTGTTTTGTCCTGAAAAGCTGCAAAATTCTATCAAATATGTTGTTTATATCCCTACCCAGAAAAATAAAAATATATGTGAATGACCCCCTAACATAGAAAATGTTTTCCGGGCATTTGTGCATTGTTTAAACAAAGCCCTTGCACAACATCAATTTTTAAACCACGATCTTTTTGATCAACTTTTTAAAACATGATAACTTCATGTAGAATCATTTAAGGACTTGTTGATATTATAAAGGACATTAGTTCTAAAGTCATAATTTTAAAATTCATAAACAAAAACTATGCAATGTAAAATACAGTACAATTTTTAAAAATATATAGAGTACTCTACATGCATGATTCCATAATGTCCCTTTGGAGGAGATACATTATTAATAAGAAAAATATTTTTTCATAAATTAAAAGTTTTTAAAACAATATCAGCAACTTTCTTTACTGGGTTATAAGTTGTATAAACATGATTTTAAATAATTTCTTGAGTATTTTTGATAATGGGACATCAGTTGAGAACAAGAAGACCAGTTTTGAAATGCAAGACACTAACTGGACATTTAGAGTGAGTAATCAACAAAGTTTGGCTTATTTTCTATCTTTGAAGATCCATGATGTAAATTCATGACCCAGGGTAATTACAGGTGACTTTATATCACAAGCCTTCAAATTTATTGCAAATGTTTTAATTAAGAATAAAAAACTTTAGCCCTACCTGATGTGGCTCAGTGGATTGAGTGCTGGCCTGCAAACCAAAGGATAGGTTCAATTCCCAGTCAGGTCACAGTACCTGAGTTGCAGGCCAGGTCCTCAGTATGAGGCATGCGAGAAGCAACCACACACTGATGTTTCTCTACCTCTCTTTCTCCCGCTTCCTCTCTCTACAAGTGTATAAATAAAATCTTCTAAAAAAAGGAATACTAAACTTTAGAATGCCACTTTAAAAAACACTTCAGAAAAAAACATCAAAAGCATTTACTGCATTTCTGGCTAAAAAATTTAAATGCATTAAACACATGTTATTTGATTCATTTGATTGTTTAGAGCGACATTAGCAAATATAATAAATAAAGTAAAATCTCTCAATGTCTAGTAAAACTGTATTTCTCATGCATTCAATTTTAAATGATTGTTGCTGTTTGGGAGGAGGCGTTTTGAGGACACAAGCTGCTTCTAATTCATGGCCCCACAGGAGGGAAAGCCCAGGGAGAATGGAGCCCTAGGGTCAGACTAGAAGGGGTGCCCATCACTTCCACCCACATCCCGTTGACAAGTCACAGGACCACACTAATCTGCAAGGGGAGCTGGGTGCCACCTGTAACCCAGCACTGTAACTAGGAGAAAACGTACTTAATTATCATACAACAATCTCTACCACACTGAGGAAGCAGAACTTTCTGTTTCAAAAGAAAGGATTAGTAGAACATGTGTAGAGTTTGGGGAACAATTATAATAAAATCTGAATTTACATACTGTTTTTTTCCCTAATATAAAGTCTAATGCACACATTAATTTTTCCCTGACCTGGTTTGTACACTTATAAAATCAAATGACAATAAAATAAAATTAAAAACTTAAAAAGTTGACACTTTAACATTTTCGAATGAAGGGTTTGTGAAGTGAATAACCCTTGCTCTTCTGGGGTACATTTCCACCTTGCTTTCCTGTCACGTGTTAGAATCTCAAAGGCAGGAATTATAATAAGGCTGGTTTGTGAGGAGAATACATACAATAAGCACATTATGAAAGGCGAGAGATCATTGAGCACACATTACTTTTTATGTAAGTTAAAAGTTATAGCTGTGCTTAACGCAGGAGTTTTTAGACTTTCCTCATCTTATCAAGTATGTGTTCTGCCTATAACACCCTGGCTCACCCAGAAGGAAACCTGTGTTTCATGTACTTCTTAGTGTGATTTCAGTTCAGGGACAATGAAGTTCTAGTTTCATCTTGTTTAGTGTTAAATTATTAAATTACATTTAGAGACAAGATAACAACATTGAAAATGGTGACTATTTCTGACTCAGTGTTAAATTGGGCTAGAAATCTGATCATTAGACTTTGTTAAAAATGACATCTATGAAGATAAACCAATAGCACTTCAGAATACATTATTGCAAACTCAAGTTACTTTCTAAAGCATATTTTTACAGGTATGCTAATAACCCATTCAGATCAGCATACTTATATTTCCAAGCAAGTACAACTTTGATTTTTTTTAAATATAGTTACTTCAGCAAATCATAAGAACTCTTATTGAAACCCTGGCTGACGTAGCTCAGTGGATTGAGCACGGGCTGTGAACCAAAGCATCGCAGGTTCAATTCCCAGTCAGGGCACATGCTTGGGTTGCAGGCCATGGCCCCCAGCAACCCCACATTGATGTTTCTCTCTTTCTCCCTCCTTTCCCTCTCTAAAAATAAATAAATAAAATCCTTAAAAAAAATAAAGAACTCTTATTGAGACCTGGGTATCCTGCGGGTAGACAAAACTACTGAAGGGGCATTTAGGTAAACGCTGCCGTTCTTGCCACGCAGGCCTATGTGCAAAGCTGCAAAACAGCAGAACTTGTGGAAGCAGTTAACAACCTCCTATTAAAGCCCCATTTCATTATTAGTTCAGTAATTCAATTATTAATGATTCGGCCAGGTTTCAGGCAGAAAAATGGAAAGATGGTTTAATCAGAGGGAATGGAAACAGCAAATCTTCTGCAAAGTCAGTAGAAAAATCTGTAGGGCAACAGGAGGCGGGGGCCCTAGAGAAATAGGGAGGAGCTCCCCAGCGTCCTTAAGAACAAATACCCCAGCACTGGCATACGTGAATCAACACCTGTGAAACATGGTGTTGCATTTAATTCTCAACCTGCCTCAAAGGTGTCACTCTGCACGGGGGCAGAACCACTGACATCATGCTGCCTCTGTCCTGGTTACTGTGGGCCAGGATGAAGCCCCTACTTTCCCCATGAGAGAAAGCAACAATTATAGGGACCATGGCCAGAAAGAAAGATCTTTTCTTTCCTTACTCTCTTTTTGCAGCTCCAATTCCTCCCTCACCCTTTTTGCTGATTAGTCCTTCTTTAACTTTATATGCAATTTCCTGTACGGACTCCTCTCTGAAATGAGGAGAATAAAGTTTGTTTACTTCATGGCAGTTGGTTTTCCTCCATGCGTGGGTCTTACAAAAGCAAATAGGATACTCGCTACATTAAGGTCACCAGATCTAATCAGCATGCCAACAATGTAGTGGGCCAGCATAATGTTCTATACATGTGGGAACAATTCAGGTTCATAAGTAATGATTATGGAAGAATGAGAGTATTGATTAAGAGCTTTGATGTAAGGCAGGGGAGGTGGATGGCTGGTCTGGCAATTTGAAGGTACGTACTACAACTGGTGGTTCTTGCTAATTGATATCTAGGAAAAATAAAGTGTAGGGCGATGGTTTTTCATCTCTCCACATCACTAGCTGATCATTGAGTGCCTTGCTTTGTCAATTTATTCCAATAAAGAGATTATAGCTTGGATAGCAGCTATGGTTGGAGTCACTACCAAATTATCTGTATCATCCTCTGTAATAGATGCCTGCGGTGAGCACTTGCATTAGCTATAAATATTCTTACACATGCTTCCATTACTAAAGATCCATCCAGATTCTTTTCAGCTTCCTTATAAAAAATCTTCCAATCTTGTTCTTTCTTGTTATCCTTGCAAACTATGTGGTTCTACCCTACCAAACTGGTCATCAATCAGTGTCAACCTTGGAGGCCCCATGGACAAACAACTGTGAAGAGCAGGAGGGTTTTCCTTCCCACTGTCTGTGAGTGGGGCCCCTATGAGGCAGCAAAGGAACTAGTTAGGGTTCCTCTTTGCTGCTGAAACGGACATTTCATTACTGCTTATTTGAAAATAAGTGATGCAAGGATAATTTAGTCTGTGTTATTCTCACAATTCAAAAATTCACCTATGGTTAATTCTGGCACTGGTGGAACAGTATCCTTGAACCAACTTGTGAAAAAGAAGAACTTATTCAAGAGTGATTCCAGTTGTTGTGAAGTTATCGGTCACTATGCAGAAATATCTACGTACAAATGCTATGTGCAGAACACTTTTATTCCATGATGAAGACCCTTAAGTGTCTTAACAAATAAGTTGTTTTTCTTAGAAAAGATATGTAAAAAAATTGAAATTTTCTAAAATAAATGAATATGAATATTCAATTTAAATAATTAATTCCTGGTGGATTATTATAAATTCAGTTTTTAAAAAATAGTTTGTAAGAATAAATGTAGTGTATAGTGAAAAGGTAAATTTAAAAACATACTTTCTCTCAAGTATATTCATTTCAATGGTCAAATTAAATAATGGCCAGTAGTTTTTCCATTAATTTAATGGATGAAGGAGAAACATTACCATCAACTGCTGATGCCTTTTCTCTAAGTTGAAGTAAGCATGGAATCATGACTTTAAGTAGAATTCTTGGAACACTAGGTCAGGAGATGTGTAGATTTATATCACTAGCCCCGAAAGAAATGGTGACCTGGCTATACGCCCCATGTACCAAACACCTCTGCTTCTATTTGAGAACGAATAACCAGAATCAATGCAATGCAAGTGCACCAGATAATGGGAAATAGAAACGTACCCTTGGGGTGGGGGTTCTCTGTTATTAGCAGGTTATAACACTAGAAAGGATCCTGAGGGTTTCCATAAACCCAGGTGGTGACAAAGACCATTACCTTGACCGAACTTTAGTCAGGCTCCTGTATCTTCTTCTAGGCCCATCTGTGCACATCCTCATAAAACCTAGTTTTAGCAAGAACCCTGCTAGGTCACTTGACTCACCCTCCATGTCTGATCTCCATATCATCTGATCAGGTTCCTTGTCCTCCACCGTCCTCTATGATATTGGATCGCTCTGGCCTTTCTTCAGCAATAACCCTGTTAGGCCGCCCTGGCTGGTGTGGCTCAATTGGTTGGAGTGTCACTTGTAACCAAAGGTTGTGGGTTCAATTCCTGGTCAGGACACATACATAGGGTGCAGCTCAGTTCCCAGTCTTGGTGTATACCATCGATCCCCAGTCGCATGTGGGAGTCAACCAATCCACGCCTCTCTTTCACATCGGTGTTCGCTCTCTCCCTTCCTCTCTCTTTAAAAAGCAATGAAGAAAGAAAGTCCTTGGGTGAGGATAATAAAAAATAAATAAGATAAAATAAAGAATTCTGTTAGGTCAGTTTAGCTAGAACCACGTTACTCCTGATGTTTCCTCTTAGCAATCTTCCACCACTTACCCCACCCCTATCCTTGACTATAAATTCCTACTCGCCCATGCGGTATTTGAAGTCGAGCCTGACTTCTCCCACACTGTAAATCCCACTGTAGCAGTTCCTGTAACTATCATGAGAGTCCTGAATAAAATCTACCTTAGCATCTTTATAGTAAGGGTCATTAAAATTTTTTTAACAGTGATCTGTACTCACCCAGTCTTATAACTTAGGAACGCCCATGTTCCCAGGGCAAAAACAGAAACAAACGGATGTTGCCATCTGTGCCCATGGCCCACATGACCTCTACTATATTACTGACATCCATGCTGTGATTTTTGTCTATATTTGTTCTTCAAGCAAAGTAAACTTAGTGTTTTATGAAGACTATTTTGACTCATAAGTTAGATTTCTAATGCAAACCCGAGACAACTGCTGCTGATCAAGCAGGGAGAATGAGCAGAGAAACATCCAAACACAGCCAATTATCCATTAAACATTTATGTATTGAACATTTACCAAATGACCTGAGATAAGAATAAGCACTATAAAAATACAAATAAATCAAGAAAAGTGACTTTTGCTTCAAATAAGCATATTCCATGCAAGTAAGACACCGTATAAATTTAATGTTATACTTGTTATATTAGAATTGGAAAGAAATGTTGGAGAAAAAATGAAGAGGAAAAAATTCAGAGTACTGGTAAACTAAGAGAGGTGAGCAAAATTGTTACACATGGTCATGGACTTCGTAGAGTGTAAGGCAATGTGTCTGCTTATAGAACAAGTACATACGCATGTGGGAAAGCCTGCAGCTGCTGGCTTTTAATTGCATCCAAGAGGGATCGCCTGACCACCTCGCTGACTATGAGAAGGGTGCAAATTTTATTCATTTTTAAAATTTCTGCTTAATTTCAAAGTGTCACTTAACTGGTTGTCCATACAGTCATCTGTTTAGAATCCTGTTACATTTTCTGTATTATTTTACTGAATTATAAGTAGTACTGCTGATACATAAATTTATAACCCTTCAGCTTTGAATCTCAGAATAACAAGGTGGCTTCTTAATACCCATCACATCATAAATAATGTAATTTTATATGGCAAAAACTGTGCTAAATATCAGGAAAATAAAAAATGGAAAGGGAATGTCTGCCACTCTTAAATCATTCAACTGGAAATTCAGATGAAAGGAGGACAGAAGCCCTGTCTCTTTACTGTTATGTAAGTATTATAGTATTTTATCCTAAAGCATTCACAATGACTTTCCTCTCCATGGATGGAAGAATATTAAGCTGCCTCAGCCTCAGCCTCAGGAATATCTACAGTATTTAAAACATCAGACCCATTGAAAAGATAAGGTAGTTATAAATTGCTGTGTTAAATGTTGCATTCTCCAACAAAGAACCTAAAATAAATAATCTCATTATTACATCTATGTAAAAATTACTTGGTTGTTTAAAACACCGAACATGGTACATAGTACAAAGCAATTTTTACATGTAAACGAGAAAGGCAATGTAAAATGTTTTAAGCATGAAACTAGTTTATAAAGTAATATCTCATTTAATTTCTATTTATTATATGTGCTTTTATTAACTAAGGAAAGCTCAAAAAATTAATCTTCAAAAAATTAATTTCTGAATCTCCAGCCATGATGCTTTACAATTACAGTTAATATCCATGTAATAAGAAAAATTATCAGTCATAAAATTGAAGTATATTAACACATGAAAGTTTACAGAGCCATACAGAGAACTTTGGAAATGCAAAAGTATAGTATTAAGATACATTTTAAACTATAGTAGTCTGAAAGTCCATGTATCACTCAACAAAATTCATACAAAAGCCTATGTCATTGAAAGAAATAATGCCTCATCACACTACTTGATCATTGTTTTAAGCGTTTTCTGAAACTACTTATTAAGAAAGAAAAGTCAAATGCAAAAAGATATTCATAATGTATTCATGTCCTTCAGCACTCAGTAGACAAAACATTCTTATTCAAATGAATCCTTGACTTATTATTTTTTTCTGTTCCTATGTTCAAGAGACAGGCTAAGGGTATACGAATTCTCAGAGAACACTCTGTCTCTCCATTTTTTCCCTTAGAGGATGAAAAATAAAACTAATAGGAAGACTGCAACCTAAAAATGAAACCTCAAAGGATAATTCACTGAAAAATGATGCAGGACATGGACTATTTGACAGAGAATTTTCACGTGTTTTGTTATTCTTATCCACCAAGTCCTGTGAGACTGTTCTTATCATACGTAATGTTCAATGTTTTAACCATAAACTTAAGGAGAACTGAGACATTTTATAACTCCCCTAGTACTGCAGAAATGTTATTTTCCTCTAAATTGGCTTAACAGTGATTGCCCAAGGACTGGTTTGAGATATCAGAAAAAAATTAGCTAGAGCTGATGTCATCCACAGTATATGGCTGAAACAGAATTACCGTATTCACTTGAAATGTGGTGGCTAATTGAATGGAAGCCCAGTTGGGGCAGGAGTAAAATGTACATTAGCATAGTAATGCTAGTGCTGTTATGCTTTTAGAAGCAGTATCAAGGTTTCTTGTAACAGGAAGTTACAAGAACAATACGCTAACTTTGGAAGAGGAAGAATCTGCTAACTTTGCGCGTGCATAAAACTAGGATGAATTGACTCCAAAAATTCTAATAAATAAAATAAAAAAGTTAAAAATAAAATTAACCTTTATATTTGCAACGTGTATGGTTTTTAAATAGCTATTGCAGAAATCAATAATGCTATGTGTATTGCAAGGGAGACCAAGTTGGCATAATATAGTAAACAATGGGCTCGAGAAATACCTTTTCTTTTGGCCTAGAAACAGAAAGAAGTGGACCTCCTTTAGCACCTGGACAATGTCTGAGAATGTTACTCTAAAAAAGACATAGACATTTTCCCCCTTTTCTACGGATAATAGCTGAAATCTCTTTTGAAGAAGAAACACCAGATTAAGGATATTCAAAGATGAGGTTGTTCCCTGGCAGGGAATCTCAGTTGGTTACAGTGTGGTCCTGATATGCGAAGGTTGTGGGTTTGATCCCCAGCCAGGGCACATACAAGAATCAACAAAAAAATGCATAAATAAAGTGAACAACAAATTGATATTTCTCTCTCTGTCTCTATCCCTCTTCTTCCCTCTCTCTAAAATCAACAAATATTTTTTTAAAAAAGAGATTGTAGGAGGAAAGCAAGGATTTTCACAGGTATTAATACAATCTTTAACATGTGCTAATTTTATATGTTTTGAACCAGAATCTCCCCCATTTTTTTTCTAAATTACATTTGAATAGTTTTATAAAACTGTAAAACTTCCTTAAGTCACCAACATGGCCTCACCCGAGACAGCCAACACACTGTGTTTCAAAGGATGCTTAAGTTCAAGCACATCTTTTCCTAGCTTGTAGAATAAGTCCCAATCATTTTTTTTTCCTTTCCCTATCTGGGGTGTCATATCTGAGAATGATTCTCATTTAATCAGTTTGGCAACGACACTATTCAGGAACACAGATGGACTTGGTACAGGGAGACAGTGCCATCTACAAAGGCAATTCAGGAAACTGGCTCCACACATGGTTTCTCAGGCTTCAGTGTCTCTGGCGGGCCAGGTACCTGAACTGACTTCTGAAACCCCAGGAAGAGAGGAATTTTCCCACACTTCTAGGAATCATGGGTAAAATCTGATAAACGGGCTGTCTCGGGCTTGTTTTCTAGTGTCAGGATTAACGTGCTCATCACAGACACTTTTAAAAGTTCAATCTAAGATTCCATGTGGACATGGCCAAATAGAAATTAATTATGTGGCCTTAGTTTGCTCAATAATATATGTTGAAAATAACATATATTGTGTTAAATTAATTAAACAGTGCAGCCATTTAGACTGAGGTAATTTTAATGCCTTATGTGGTAGTCTACCTTAGCAAACTATAACCTACGTTTATAATGCCTCAAGGTTAAGAAGATCAAAACTTACAGACAAACAATCACAAAAAGCCAACTAGGCTATTCCAAAAAAGGCAACTGCTTCAACTATAACCCAACATATAATTTCCTTGCTTTACTTCCATCTCTTCTATATAAAACCTTCTCCCTTGGCTCCTGTGGGTAGAGTACTCCCAAACACTTGTAATTTGGCACCACTTGACTTGAATAGATTTTTGCTCAAATAAACTCAAATGTTTTAATATACTTTGGTGTATCTTTTAACAATAATCGTTAATACTTTTGCTGTACCTATGGAAATAAATAGGCCAAAATTAATGAGGACAGTGCTTTTGTGACTATTGATAATCTTTGGAGATTAGACAGGATCACACAGGTTTAGATGTGAAAATAATTAGCAGAGCTGGAAAGTAGGCTAAAGCAACTGCTGTTTTCCCTTCAATACTCTATACTGGGTTCGTACCTTTAATTGATTTCCTATATACTGAGCTATCTTATAGCTTTGTAGAGCAGAAGGTAACAAGTAGATGTTTATCTGTTACAGATTCAGTGATTTCTGTCCAGTGAGAGAGAACACTCCAAAGGTCATTAACTGCTCTGTTATTAAACCAGTTTTGCATCTAATCTCACATTATTTCCTAAACCTCCATTATTAAATGATCTATAAATATATAACTCCTTAAATGCACTTAAAACTGATTTTAATATCTTTCTTAATTATATAATGAAATCTTTAACTCAAAAAAATTATAGATTAATATCTTATATAATAATTGAAAAAAGTCAACAAAGTGTTGGAAAAATATGATAAAAACATTTGCTTCTAAATATAAAAATGTAATGTAGGCACTATAGTTCTGTCATAAAGATAAATAGCTCAATAATAGAAATATGCTATCCAACATATGTGAAGTTTTTATCAATAAAGTTTTTATTATAATTTAATATAGACAGATTATTTTAGTAAGGATGAAGGGACAATTTGTTTATTGCATATCATACTTGAATAAATAAAATATATAATATTTAATTGAAAACATAATTAATATAAACGATAATCATATTCAGAAATTTTGGCATTTAGAGTCTCATATAAATAATTAAAGGTAAATATTAAATTAATGGAAGTACAAGACACATTTGAGAGACAATTAATTTTATTTTATGAGATTAAGCTAAATCAAAATTATTGAAGATAAATAACCTATGTAGAAAATAAAATTGGGTGGAGGAAAAAGAGTTATGAAAATACATACTCATTTTTTTTAAGACTTAGGCTTTTACTTAGCTAAATGAGCAAAAGTAAAACATTAAATATTATTGGGTTTGTAAAAACCTACTTTCTTTTCAGATCACAGGCAAAGGAGCCAATCCACGCACTGTGGTCTCAACCACGTCTCGTGGGGAAAAAACAGAGCCCACAGCTCCTGCAGCACACTTCAGAAATCTACACAGAGTTTTTAAAACCTGTTCATTCTATTTGACCCAAAACATTACATTTAGACATTTACTTCAAGAATTTCATTAGAAATGCCCATCAAGATTAAATATTAAAATACTTCCTCTGGCATTCTTATAATTAAAAATCCATATAAAAACTATTGATTAAACAAATTATGTTAATTTACTAAAATGCATAAGAATAATCTTGCAAAATGTTTTATTATGCAGAAACAGACAAACATTGCATAAATTATAAACATAACAGTGATCCTCAATATGTGGAGCATAATATCTATTTGTAAATATTTCTTCGTAATAGCTGTCAGTATAGTCTGTATCATCCCAACTGTGAGTCTTCTGAGAACAGCAGTTTTCCTGGACATGTAGGTGAATAGTGAGAGATAGTTTTCACGTATATGACTGTAGATTGCTACACATGCACACGCAAAGATAAAAATGTAAAGGCTGAAGACCACTACTTTGAAAACTGTTTTGTAGTTTCTTAAAAAAAGAATTCTACAATTAGGTACTTACCTACAACACAGGAAGGTCCATGTCCACAGAAAGACTCATTCACCAATGTTGATAACACTATGCATAACAGCAAAATTCTGGAGATAACTCCATAGCCAATCTGCAGGCAAATGGATAGACAAATTGCAGCATGCCTCCATCATGGAAAACTGCTCAGTAATAAAAAGGATTGGTTATTGACACATACTATAGCCAAGTTCATAGACTTGATAAAACTTAATCAACATCATCTGCAGTACCTTTGATCTATTTCATTGACAGATTTTTCTACACCCATTGGAGTCTAACCCAAAGCTGTGGGTGAATCAAGAGTCACCAGTGACTTCTCAGCTATCAATAATGCCTATAATAGATCAAATTTTCCAATAGGTTAAAATTTGATCTATTTTGATCTAATCTCAGCTCTTGCTGAGATCACTGGCTGAGAAATTGTAAGAAAACAATTTGGAAGATAAATCTGTTCTTGATTATTCTATATTTAGAAAACCAAAAAATATTTTTTCCATATTAAAAAAAATAAGAGAGCAGTATCATGGCATTTTAATGCACACGATGATATCCATGTGCTCATGTGAATCATTCTTATATTGCCTTTTTGGAATCACCGTGACTTGATGCCACAAAAGAAGCCACACAGTTAGTTACTAACTGAAAGTATATTTTCTTTGAGGTGCAAACCACAAATTTGCAATTATCCAATGACAAAGAAAAACAAAAAAAATTCAAAATAACAATCAAGCCTATTACACGTGATTTACTTTAATGTGACAAAACATTACTCACAATACAAAATGTGTTTTAATAGCATTACTCCCAATTTGAATATATGTGTTTTTGGTATGATGTGATTGCAAGGTATATTATTAAAATACTTTTATGCCTTCAATTTCTTTTTTCACACATTCATTGAATTATGTTAATAAATATGAATTCAATTGTAAGTATCCACTTTTCTTGCATCTATAGCAAGGCACTAAAAGTTATGATTATAACACTCATGTTAATTAATTTCATACTTGAAGAAGAATGATGGAAAGCATTTAAAAGAAAAATCTTATGCACATCTTCAATTATGTTAAAAGCAGAAAAAATATAATACAAAATTAACATTTCCAGGAAAATAATGTATGAACTTCAACTAAAAGACAAGTCTCAAAGTATTAGAAGATATTATTATTCAGATAATTGTGTTTCAGAATGAAGTATATGAACATTAGAAAAATAATTGGTATTCAACAGCTGTGCCTAGTTTATGGTTTAAAAAATAGAATTTTATACTTCAATGTACTTACATTTAAAAATTGAATTAAACTGAGGTTTACAATCCAAGACCTCTAGGGATATCATTGTGTAGCAGAAATTACTGCTGAAAGCCTACAGCCATTTCACCCCACGTTCTTAACATAATGTTAAAGTGGCTGGAGTGTTTGCTTCATGAATATAATTGAACCCTGGCCAAGTATAAGCAAAAGGCCTCATCAGAAAGTTGCCAGAGGTCTTGATCAATTGTTCCCAACTTTCAAGTCAGATATATAGAAATCAATCTCCCCTTCTCTGCCTCTCCTTTTCTCTTTCCCTCCCTCTCCCTTTAAAAGGAAATTAGTTAGCCTCCTTTTTTTATTGGCAGCCATCCTGTAACCAAGAGATTAAAGAACCTCAGCACTGATCCAAAATTGTTGAAAGCATTTTGAGACTTAGAAACACCTGTGCACTTTGATTGTATCATTAAACTGTTGGATCAACCTGAATAGCACTTCCCTTCTGTACTTTATGATAAGTGAGAATCTATTTCTTCAGTGTTTGAGCCACTTTGATTTCACTATTACTTTGTGAGAGGAACATTTCCTGACTGATAAGAATTTGAGACCAGAAATAAATGGTATAGCAATGAATATAGAATAGAATGAGCTTGTCAAAACAAAAATTGTGCCATAAAAAGTTAAACAGGGAAGGCAGATGTTATTCAAGGCTATTTTGATAGGGAATTAAGGCCAGAATTCAATCTAAGTTCAATTCGGCTGAAATAAAGGGCCAGAGAGTTTTAAGAGCTTGAGATTGGGAAATTATAGACTCTGCGTGTGTTAAGTGTCTTTACTCAAAGGGAAAGGCACCTTTTTTCTATCTCATAACAGGAGGTGGTTTTAAAACTTGGAAAAAGACTCCCACCAAATTAGGTGTTTATGCTACTACAGAAATTGGGAGATAGGGGTAGTATCTTCTTTGATGATTACATTTTAGAGTGATGACTTCTAGTCCTTGAGAATCACTTCACTGGGTTTGGAAATTGGCAAGAAACTTATTAAAATATTTACATCTCAAACAGGCAATGAGAAGTTTTATAATGACAACTTTTCTAAAGTAAATACTCTTAAGAAAGGAGAGGTAATAGACCTAGAGTCAGGAAGAACCATGACTAAAGTCTAATCAAATGATATGGACTGTAAGTGTACGCCAACAATAAAAATGAAATCCTAAAGAAAACTTCATATAGACTGAATGTTTGTGTTCCTGAAGACTTGGGCTGAAACCTAATTCCCGCAGCATTGGCATTAGGAGGTGGGGGTCTTTGAAAGGTGATTAGGTGACGAGGGTGGAGCCCTCATAAATGGGGATAGCGCCTTATAAAAACCACTGCAGAGAGCTCCCCTGCCCCTTTCTGCCAGGTGAAGTTACAGTAAAATGATGGCTGTGTGTGAACCAGGATGTGGGCCCTCACCAGGCACTGGACCTGACAGCATATAGATCTTAGATTTCCCCACCTCCTTTTTCCCAGCCTGTGAGAGATAAATTTCTGCTGCTTATAAGCAACCCCATCCATGTGATTTTTGTTATAGGACCAGAATGGACTAAGGCTGTGGGGAACATTATGATCATCCTGTTTGAAATGAATGAAGGAGATGGTGAAGAAGATAGTGAGGACCTCACCTACCCAAGCCAAGAAACGCTTATCTCAAGGTCTTCAGAGCCTATTGTCTTATATTTTTCTAACATTATGTATAATAATTAAATAATAAACAAATAAAGAATGGAAGTCTAATTTTACTTTTATCTATATGAAAAACATTCGTCTAAACACCATTTAGTTCATTATGTTCCCCTAATTTTGCAAAGCCACCATTCTCATATATTAAGTAATCAAATATTAATTAATTTGCTCTGATTCTTTTGTCTTTTTCTCTTCTTGCTCAAATGTTGCCTATTAATTGCACTATTTTTATAATTCTTGACAACTGGCCCTCCATCTTGCTCTTCTTAAATTTTGTTTTGACAAAATTTATGCATTATGCATTTGCAATAGTATTATTTGTTTATATTGTTCTTGGTTTAGCATGTTCTAGAATATGAAGATAATATTAAAATCAATCTCAGGTCCAACTAAGAGTAACGTTCTTAACTTTCATGAGAATTATTTTCCTTTCCCAAAATAATTAGCCAACTCCATCAAAACTGTTCTTTTCTTTGCAAGATCATTTCCTTTCCTAGTCAATTATTTCAATAAAGTTGTAACCCTTTTAAACTCATTTCAATAAAGCTGCACTCTTGGGCTTGAGAGGCACCCCAGATTTTACTCCCCAGATTACATAGTCACGAGACCTTTTCCCTTTCATCCCTACTTGAATTTAGCTAAAGCCCATTATTTTTCACACATAAGCAAAGCCTTTTCCAAGTGAGCATAACCTTCCTTTCTTCTTTCCTTCCTTCCTTCTTCCTTTCCTCCCTCCCTTCCTTCCTTCTTCCTTTCCTCCCTCCCTTCCTTTCTTCTTTCTCTTTCTCATTTAACCCCTGAAAGTTGTTGGTTTCTTCTGAGCTTAGCCATGCATTAAAGAGAATGTTTTAAAACACATTTTATCGACATGTTTTGATATTATTTATTGTAGGACTGTCAGGATATCTAGTTTACCATGTTATTAGAAACAAAGGAAATCAAGACACATCTGTAGGTATTTCATCTCTCAGAAGAACAGAACTGAGCAAAACAGAAACACTTTGCCCAATCAGGTAAAAGTATGTATTTGACAAGCATCTAATTATTCAAAGGTTAATAAAAAACCTATGTAATTTCATAACCAGAGGGAAAGGTAAAACTAGTGCTGATTTTTCCTAATGTTTGAAGAATTTTAACAATGGCCTCTTTCCAACAGGATAATTAGTCAAGTTTTAAATTTCTCCCTCTTGAGCATTTATCACAAAATACAATACTCCTGTTATAAAGCCACCTAAATTTAAAAAGAAAGACAGTATTTGTTGTTTTTGGAGTATTTGTGACTAGGTGTCAATGCACAAATCCCCAGATCAGTTACAGCAAGTACACCACCAGTTGAAAGGCTGAAGTTAATGCTCAGTAACGAAAGAGTTTCTTCACATTGCAGTAAATTAAAAAGTTACATTCATGACTGACCATCAAGATGAAACTGACAACTACAATAAAAAGCTAATATAAGAGATGTATTGAGAATGCCACTCTATATCTCTATCTGTGCACATAATTAAATTGTAAAAAATCGAATTGTAACCTTTCTCTAGCCTTTCCCAAAGCAGAACACCATACATAACCCTGGCATTGTCCCTAAATCATAACATATTTTTATGTTGGTTTGAAGCTAACCAAGTACATTTACTTTAATGATCTCATTTGATTTGCTTCTCTGATCATACTTGTATCATAAAGGAGGCATTATTATCATTTGAACTTAAGAAATGTGATTAAATACTCAGAGCCTCTGATTTCTACACCGAGGAGGAGCACAAGAGTTCTCGGTGTCACTGTCCGCCTTATGTCACAGAACAACAGACTGCCTGAGAGTGCCGCGTTTCCAGGCACATCACAGGGGTCTGTCTAATAAGGAGACCATAAGAGAGTGACCCTAATAACAGGAATGCATGTTCTTTTAGTAAAACTCTGCAACTAATCAATACAGCACATGAATTGTTACACTATCAGTTTGGATTTAGTAAGCAAATCCTGGATGAGAAATCATGTTGAAAGACAGAATATTTTCTGTGATGATCAGGGTTAAATGTAACAACTAGTACAACTGCATTTTTGAAGTACTATTGCCTTTGTTATGAATTTTATCACACGTTTTTCACTAAGTATAGTGGACACTGTGGTTATTTTAGACATAAGGAACGATACTTTCCAGTTTTCTTTTTTTTGGTATATTTTTTCTTTCTTCCAATCTTGCTTGCTCTTATTTATTTTTACTTAAAAACACCAAACTGCATGCAACAGCAAGGAAAAGAACTAAAACTGAAATATAATGACATTCAAATGGTGGTATTAAATTATGTGAAAATTTTCAGATGATTGAAAAAATTATAAAGGGAAGTGTGATATATGCTTTTGTCTTTATCTAAAATCATTAAAAGTATCTACGAAGAGAAAGAAGTACCAATGACAATGTGATAATTAAAAAAGGAAACGTCTGTATTTTAAACAGTACTAACAAACTCTTTGTTTCCTAGTTTTCTGTTATTTGCATATATTTTTCTACTCTGCTCCAAGTAAAGAAAAATGTTTTCCCTTACCGAAGCCCTATCCTAAACAGAACCTAAACAGGCCCCTAAAGGGACCTAAACAGAGTATATATAAGGTGACTGCGATGATATCATGGCCCTTATGTCTCATACATTATTGTATGCTGAGCTATAGATTATAGTCATTAAAAATTAAATTTATGTATTAAATAGGTCAGTCCCAAATGATAAATCAACTATAGAAGACAATATAAATTCTTATTTTGTAATGTCTGATCAGAATACAAAATCTATCAGGAAAAAGTCCAACCATTGCTAATATAATGAGAATGGTCTATGCCATATTGATGTCACCTGGAAGCCAAGGAGAATGGACTGGAAAGCAAATGTTGAATAATGACATCTTCACTGTTCTAGGCAGTGAGGGTGGTAGACACCACTGAGTGAGCATGTGCACTGTGTGGCCATCACATTCAAAATGACTGAGCGAATAGAGAAATGAATCTGCATCAAATTTTGCAGTAAGCTTGAACATTCCTCCATGGACACTATTCAGATGATTCAGAAGGCTTTTGGGGATGAAGAAATGAGTACAATGCAAATAAAAGTGTGACACAAATGCTTCAAAGACCATTGAGAATCTGTTGAAAGTGATCCAGGTTCTGGAAGGCCTGCAAGAAGCAGAGCACCTGAGAATGTGGAACATGTACGGGCTGCAATCAACATAGATCGGTGACTGACAGTGCGAGAACTAAAAGCTGATCTGCAGATTCCAAAAACTATGCACCCAAGATTTTGACGCAGGATCTTGGCATGAAATGTGTTGTGGCAAAATTTATTCTGTGGCTTCTGCTACCAGAGCAGAAGGAATATTGTGCTATAGTTGCTAATGATTTGATTCAAACTGCTACCAACGAACCATATTTCCTCAAGAAAGTCATAACTTTGAAGGAGCTAAGGTGTCATTGTCCCATGTATAATATTTTTTGTACGTTGTATCTTCTTCAGTAAATATCTCTTTCATAGTACATAGCTGGATACTTTCTGGACAGATCCTGATTCCCAACCCCCAACCCCAGAGATTACACAGGTTATATATACAACTGCCTCTCTCTCTTTTTTTTAAAATATTATTTTAATTGTTGTTCAAGTGTCATTTTCTATTTTTTACTCCCATCCCAGCCCACCCACCCATTCGTCCCCACCTCCCTCCCATTTCCACCAACCCCTAGTTTTTGTCCATGTGTCCTTTATAATTGTTCCTGTAAACCCTTCCCCTTTTCCCCTGAAATTCCCTCCCCTCTCCCCTCTAAACACTGTCAGCCTGTTCTCTATTTCAGTGTCTTTGGTTATATTTTGCTTGTTTCTTTGTTTTGTCGATTAGGTTCCTGTTAAAGGTGAGATCATATGGTATTTGTCTTTCACCGCCTGGCTTATTTCACTTAGCATAATGCTTTCCAGTTCCATCCATGATGTCCCAAAGGGTAGGAGCTCCTTCTTTCTTTCTGCTGCATAGAATTCCATTGTGTACAACTGCCTCTTAATATTTTTTCTATGAAAATCTCTTTGAGACATCTCACGAGTGTTCAAAGGTAAACCAGGTTAGCTACCCCACAAAGGCTCCAGCGGTTTCACTTGAGTATTTCAGTTTCACTCTGCCAAGAAGGAGGACAGCTGGCCTCACACATGGGGGCCCCACTGCTCTTACATGGTACTGCAACTCCAGTTCGGACCACCGCCCCCTACTAACACCTACCAGATACTGTCTCCGGCACTATGTGGCTACAGGAAAGAGAAACCATTTTAACTGTTTTAAGCAGAAAAGGATTACTAAAAAGGGATTAGGCACTCAACATTATTATAAGGACTGGATGAGTGGATTTCATGCAAAAGCCTATCCAGAAAGGCAGGAATCAGAAAACGGTCATTGGAATTCCTGACTTCAGTTGCATATTGAATACAGGTCAGTATGATCCATGGACCAGATCGACACTTTCTGTGCAAACTCAAAAGACGTTCAACATCAACAAAGCTAGTTACTGTATACTGGGAGGCTGTTGTGAAATCCCCCATTTTCTTCATGTCTTGCACAGAGCAGTGAGCCAAAAGGATGTAAGTGCAGCAAGATGATCTCTGCCTGTCAGGCCTATGGCAGTGTCTGTCATTAGTAAAACCTGACTTACCTCCAAACCTCCAGACATCTTCCGGGCTCTGGGGACTGTAATCTACTGTAGCAGGCTGCGAAGGTAGATCACAGCAGGAAGTCTGTGGGTGCTGAGTGCCACTCACCATGCCCTCCAAATTACCCCCCCATCTCCACATGCCGGTTAGATTCCTGGTGTTGCATACCTGGAAGCTGCGCTAGCAGGGATTTCTGAATCGGAGAAGTTATACTGTATATAGCTTCCAAAAGAGGGAAAGACATCTGTCCTCCATCTTGACCTTAATATTTTCCCACAAGAACACCAAAGCAGTACTACTTGTGATCATATGCATTAAAAGATTTTTTTTCATGAAGTGGTTCTATTAAATTTCACTCCCTTACTCTATAATATAGATATGAGTCTAAGAAGAGATGGATATGGAGCTCAGAGAAAGCTCAGTGACAAACTCCACACTGCACTCTGAATCTTCCCTCAACAATGCAGGTTTTGTCGGTAAGTCATAATCGCTACCTTAACTTTGTTATTATTATTTCTCGTCCTCCATAGCAATCCATTTTAAAGGGTTTGGCAAATAGTGTTTCCTGAAATGAACAACAATAATTCCCATTCCTCACACTCTTTTGGCAAAGTTAACATGACATGCTCCAATGAGCAGATGACATCTACTTCATCTCCTTTTGAATCTGAGCCACCTGTGTGACTACTATGACCAGTAGGACCAAGAGGAATTGGTCCTCTGGACCTTTCAGGACCACGTGCTAGGGAAGCATGGTAGCGTTGACCTTCGTGCTCTGGAGACAGCATGCCCACATATAAGAAATTGTGAGGAAGCCCAAGCTAGGCACACGGAGGCTGCGTGAAGAGATACCTGACCAGCCCTGAACTATTCTCATCATTTCATCTGAGTCAGTAACTCATGAGGAAAGAAACCATCTTGGACCTTTCAGCCTCCCATGTCAGTGTCAGCTCAGTGTTAACCCACATGCAGCAGAGAAGAGCTGTCCCTAGTGACCAGCACCCAGGGCCGTGGTAAGTGCCTGACATTAAGCGTTTGACTGCCAACGCATCCATTTCAAAATACATCCATCTTTACTGATTGTGTTGTCAGCTAATGGCACATGGCACACCCACCAGCAAAACCACCACACAAGGAATTAAGCTGCCTGTGCAGATGAGCCTATTCTATGGCGTGACCACTGCCTGGGCCACTGGCTGGACCCAGACCATAGCAGAGATTGTTGACTGGTACCACCCTTCAGAGGCTGACTGTAATAAGCCAGTAAACTTCCCCTGCCTTCTGATATGAAGGTATATGAAGGTATAAAAACCTGGTTCCCTAACAGTTTTTTATCCTGACCTGGTCAAGCACATATAGTTACTTCCACAGCTGATAGCACTCATGTTTTGTACCTGTGCCTATTTTCCATGTTTACCCCATGTACTTCTCTGGCTCCTGTCAAGTAGCCACAGAGAACATCCACTTTGTCTTGTATCCACCCGAGGTGAGCCTTCTGTGCGTTTCCCTTGATGAACTCAGTTCATCTCCCGACTGTTGTGCCCCACCTCTTTGTTGGGTTTTTCCCTGCCCTCCACTTAAGAAGGCAGATTTCCAGTGTCAGGAATGTTCCCTGGGTCTGCAGGTATGAACACACTGACCCACCTAGAAGGTCCACACTTTCAGAAAGCCCTGGGAAACTTAGATAACTGGCAGGGTGAGGGACCCCACTTCTCTCCGCTCATGCCCCAACTCCCACTTTTATGCTTGAATTTAGCCAATAAATAATGGACCTGCAAAACCCTTGGTACTCCAACCTGGGACCTTCATAAAGGTAGAGCTCCAGCTGTGTTTTTGTTAGGGGGCTTAAGACTTGGAAAATTTTAGCTTAAGGTAAATAGCCATAAATCTAGTAAGTTATGTGTATGTTAAGCTCTTTGTTTCAGAAACTACAGATAAGGCCCACCTGGCGTCTGGGAGAAAGCGGCTGACCTTCTGCAGCACTGACCAGGGATGCACAGCCTTGAGACATCGAACCTCCCTGCGGAGAAGAAGCAGGCAACTACCCACCCCGCCCCTTGGAGACAGCTAATTGTCAAGTGCTGCAGCTGCAGGCTTCAAAAACTTTCACCGGTTCCTGTTTTTTTTTTTTTTTTCTTTTATTCTTTTTCCCGAACCCCCCTTATAAAAAGTCTGGCCAGGAAAAAGAAGGCAAGATGGGCTGTTAGGGTATGAACCCGCCATCTCCTCAGATTGTCGGCCATCTGAATAAAGCATCTATAAAAGATTCAATCACTGTCATTGCTTATTGGGTTTGGTAGTGACAGGCAGTCCGAATGCGGGTGTCTTTTCCAGTTACATTTTCTCTTAGTGTCTCTCTTTCTCTCTCTTTCCTCATCCTCACTGTTTCAGCCTCGAGAATGTCGTGTTCCCTCCAGGACATGTGACTACTAAATTTCATTCCTCAAGTTTCCCTGATGGTTTCTGCTCACATGTGCCTTGCAGTCATAAAAACAGCAAGGCCCAGTCCAGCCACAGCTTGGTCCCCAGTAGGAAAAATGTCTGGGAGGACTTGCTGTAAGTATCACTGGCTTGGACCCTGATGACATCGTTATCAATGGTCTGGGGCCAAGGCAGCATCTGAATTTAAGAAACGGTAGCCATGATAAATAAGTATCGTTGTTCTGTTAGGTAGCAGCTAGGAATGAGCGGCCAGAGGGGACAGAAAGCAGACCCTCCCTCCGCTATTGTAATCTAACAATGAGCTTAAAGTAGGAGGCTAGCAACAAGAGGGAGGCATGTCTCCACAGGTAACTCAGCAGTCCTGAGCCTGTTCAGATATGATTGCCAGGTGCTCTGAACATCACAAGAAACAGATGGTACACGAGGAGGGGAGCTCTTTAAGTTCTACAAGTAGCATTTCTAATATCTGGAGGGGGGTGGGGAATGCCTTCGAAACTCCGTATCAATCCCTAGGTCTGGGAAGGAGGGAAGGATGGGGAACCTAGAAGCTTGTTGTAAGCATAAAACCCCTGAAACTGCCAAGTTTGGGCCACTCAAACTAGCTAGAGGCCTGCTTGCAGCTTCGTGCTCAAGTGTATTTTATAAGCACAATGCAATCTCATTCCCACTATATGTGTTGTCTTTTCCTAGAATTCTCCTCTTTGGAGCAAGACAGGAATCAATGAAGGGGAGCCCTGACCTTGGGTCTCCCCAGTAACAATTTTATGTCCTTCAACCCCACCAACCCACCAAAAAAAGAAAAAGAAAGAAAATCTCAACAATGTCTTTGGTACAATTAAATAAAATAAGATTTTATAATTGTTATGTAATATTTATACTGATATTTTAAGAGCAGGACTACATTTCAGGCATTTCATATCATTAAATTAAAATGTATTTTTAAAACACACCTTTTTTAATTAAAATATTTTACACATGCATTTTTTAATGTTCTAACATATAACTAGAACTCTGATATTTCTTATTTGAACACTTTATTGCTCAAATTCTTTATATTATAAGGGCACTATCAAATTATATAATTTGGGATAAAATTTGGTTTGCAAATTTTATTAGTGCCATTGCATAAAGTTAAGAGAATAATCTATATTTCATTTCAGCTGAATTTTTAGATGAAAAAATAGCAATTTATAAGTCACCTCCAATTGCCCCCAAAATAGAAGAGGGTAAAGTGTCAGATCAAAATCAGTTATCCTTGCAAGTAGCCGTCCTGAGAAAATGAAAAACATGATCATATATTTAAATTATATTTAAAGTCATTTACAACTCTGTTGCTGAAAATCCAATCCACTAAGTTCTGTACAAGTCTAATACATTCTAGGAGCATTTTTGTGTGTATTAAAAATGAAAAATTCTACATGTGCTTAAATATTTTAAAGTCAATGGTGAAAAATCACTCAATGGTGAATAAATTTAACTACAGTCCTTCACTTCTGTGGGGTCTACTGAATCAAAGAAGATGGCTAGGTCAGTGTGATAATTTTGGTTCCCTTGAGGCTGACACCAAAGCTTGAGCTCTCTTTTCTTAGGATCATTTACTACAAAAGCCTGCCTGAGCACCGACTGACTTGGGCTGGCAGTGAATTTCTGCATCCTGATGTGACAGGAAAGAATATCTCTTTTTGGATCTATTCTCTTCTGGCATGTCTGAAAAATCCAGTGTTAGCCTGAGGAATAAAGTTACCAAACATTAAATTCCCAAAAGAAAGAAGCTGTTCCTGGGGGAAGTCTGTAACATTTAATTGGAGCAGATTTGACAAGACTCACTTCCTCTCATTACAGGCTAATGCCGGCATGGTGTTCTGAGGGCCCTTTGAAAAACACATTAGTGCTCCAGGCCACTCCTTGCCCCTCCCTGTAGATAAGGCTGACTAGCTAGGAATAATCTTTGAAGGATTGGGTTAACAGCTTCAGATAAAAGGGCTTCTAATTTATAGGGCAGAGCTGGGAGGGAATGAACTGCTTATGAGGCCAGGAAAAGGAAGCAAAGGTTGAAGGAAATAAGCCAGGCATGAGGCAGAGGAATTCTCCATTACACTTAAAAAAAAAAAAAAATCTGGGCTTATTAAAAGTTGGTCTAACTCTAGCTAGCGGAATCTAAAATAAATACATTATTAATAGAGCATTTAGAAAGCAACAATAATGAATGTATGTGAAAATGAACCATTATATCACACATTCTGGGCAAATCAAGAAAGCAGCTAATGACTGCTGCAATGTAATTATTGTCTTCCCTTTATCACGGATCTTTGCTACAACGCTGTTGGGCAAATGTTCTGTACTCTGAATTCTAAGATGAACCCATTTTTAGCAGGCCTTTCATAATGGCTTTTCAGCGAATGTGGGAATTCTGGGATTTTATCTAAAAGATTACTTTTAATTTCCCATCCTGCTTAAATTCTGCAGTTTTAAAAAGGTGCACACCATGGGGAAAGAACCCTAGTCCCAAAGAGAAAGTCTATTTATGTTTTGAATCCTTTTTATATTCTTTATGTTACTGATTTTGGTATTACAGTTGTCCCATTTTTTTTTCTCCCCTTTCTCCCCTTCTGTCCTGTGGAGGATTGAAAGATAAATACAATTGAAGTAAGAAGTGTAAGTAAGAGAAAATATATGTAAAATGATAAATTGACACAACATAGTCATGGCCCTTGTAACAATATAAGTGATACAATATTGAGGACAGAGTTTCACAGACTTGAAGTTGCTGAAGTTTCAGTGTACTTTTTACCCTTTCGGCACTGCGGTGTTTACCATTAGAGACTGTATTCACCTCTGAGCCTGATAGTGTCTCGTAAAAGCGAAAATGTGTGCTTCCAAAGACTACACTTTCATTAAACAGCATTTAAGGGAATTAAACAGTAGTGGCTTGATGACTTGTTTCCCCCCGAAGAGACTTTAATAAAGAAATTCATTCACACTTACTTACATTTGTTTCCTTAAAGGATACACTTACCTTGCTGAAGGGAATTTTAAGCCATACTTTAAAAGCATTTCATTATTGACACTATACTTCAGACCAGTTGGTAAGCTTTCTGTTTTAATAGATAGTTTTACATCATTAATTGAAAGTAGCTTTATATCCTTACCCCACATGTAGTGACAAACGGGACAAGTGTTTAACTGATTCTACAGAACGTTAATATTTTTATCACATTAATTTTCAGTGGTACCCTGCAAGACGTTTAATAGCCAATACTCAAAGAAATTTTAAAAATTAAAATAATAAAGCTCTCTTTTTTATTACTCTCTTTTAAAAATGTTGGTGGGTATTTGCTTCCATTTTTTAAATATGCCATGGTATTTTTTTTATTGACTTTTTTTAAAAGAAGCAGTCTAAGTTACTTGTAACATTGAGGGGAAGGTGCAGAGATTTCCCATACACTCCCCGACATTTACCAATTTCTATCGTGTAAACACTTCCCCAGTGACCACTTTTAAGCTTCAACTTGACGTCACCAGATGATGTAGTCTGGAAATGGATGAACATCATTTATCTATGCTGATCTGATCTGAGCTGGCTTCAGCACAAGGCTAGGCCTTTAAGCATGGACTTCTGAAGCAATAAAAGTAATTCCGTGCTGCTCCTATTATTGTAATTTTTAAGGTTATTTATTCTTTTATAATGTTTGCAGTAATAACCTTTTAAGAGACAATAAGAGATAAAGATGGCAGATCAATTAACCGGATTAAACAACCCAGTTATCATATCAAATAATGTTATCATTTTTAGGTGGGGTTTTTTTGTACTTAGTTCTCTGCCTTTTATCCCTACTTATTGTCTGTTGCTATTCATTTAGTATGTATAGAAACGGAGTGTATCTTGTTTTGACAACTTTGTTACACAGAGATCTGATCAGATCACTGTGGAGCAGTAGGGGAGTCGGTAGCAGGAGGAGGAGGTTGCCTGAGGCAAGGGTAAACCGTCTAGCACAGGATTATTTGAGAAGCTGAATGCCACCTGAGGGCATGGAATTATGAGCCAAAGGATTTAAAATAAAAGGCGGACAGGGACTGGTTCTCTGGCTCTCTCTATCGAGCATGCCTGGTTGATGGTGCTGCAGCTGCCTGCGTTTCCCAAAGGATGGTATTTTGGATGGACAAAGAAACTCAGGGCACCACGTAGGGTCGGGCTGGCCTGGCAGAGGGTGTCAGAGTTATTCTTCTTTGGGTGTTGTAGATGGGACAAGCTCTGAGACAAAAGCCTGCCATTCTTCCAAAATTGTGTAGCTTTTGTATCTTATGTTGTTTTATTTGTAAACTAATCCAATAGAAATAAGATAATTAAAAACGGGGAAAAATGAAAGGAACTCAGGTGTTAAAGATTTTAGACATAATTGATAGGCTTAAGTAATTAAGCTACAACTAAAGAGTTAAAGAGTTTAACTTTAATTGATAGGCTTGAGTGACTAACGCATTTGGAAAGCTGTTATTCCAAAATTGTGCAGCTTTTGAATAAAGACTGCTTTCCTTTATCACTAAACCTTTGCTCTGGAATTTTGCCTAGAGGGTGGCAGCAGGACCCCACTTGCTGTTCAGTAACAATTTCAGAAACTATCTTGAGGCCATTGAATATTCACTATTATGTCAAAAATACCAGAGAGGTGCCATTATTTAGTACTCAACAAATTCTGAACATGAGAATTTCAATAAGAGGCAATGATATTATATTTGGCGGGATTAAAAAAAATGTAATAGTAAAAAAATACATGAAAAATCAACATGTTGGTTGATCTACACAATGGAATACTATGCAGCAGAAAAAAAGAAGGGAGTCCTACCTTTTGTACCAGCATGGGTGGAACTGGACACCATTACACTGAGTGAAATAAAGCAGTCAGCAAAAGACAAATGCCATATGACCTCACTTTTAACTGTAATCTAACAAACAAAAGAAGCTAAAGAGAAAAATACAGGGGCATGGGAACATGAATAGACCCATAGCTGTAGAAGGGGAGGAGAGATGGGGGAATGGTGGAAGGAAAGGAAAGGAACTAGTCGAAAAACATGTATGAATGACTCATGCACATGGGCAAAAGGAAGGGGATTGACTGTGGGTGAGAGGGGTGGGCTGAGTGGAGGGGGGCAAAAGGGAAAAAAGAAGTTGGGACAATCGTAATAGAATAAATAATTTTAAAAAAAAAGAACATCTCCAAAAAGAAAGTTCACAAAAAAAAGTTAAATCCAGTTCTCATGAGAGACAAAATGAGGACCTACAAAATTACCAGAATACACTAAATATTCTTTTCATATCTTAGAAGGTTTATTAGAATTTTAGGTATATATCTGTGAAGAATGTTCAGGGCATTCGGGGAAAGAGGTCTGCTCAAATAAATAAGGAATTATGTGTTCCTTCCCAAAGGCATAAACATCAAATAAAGAAATGAAGTAGGATGGTTAAAATAATCATGGTAAAGGTCTTTTGTTATGGGCATTCCATCCAGGAAAAGTCCAGCCATTGTTAATATAATGAGAATGGTTTGTATGACATTGATGTAACCTGGCAGCCAAGGAGAGTGGACTGGAATGTGCATGTGTGAACAATGATGACTTCACTGTACTAGTCAGTGGCGGCCATAGACGATGTTGAGCATGTGTACTGTGTGGTTGTCCCATTCAAAGTACTCAGTGAGTAGAGCAGTGAATGTATCTCAAATTTTGCATTAAGCATGAACATTGCTCCACAGAAATGATTCGGATGATTCTGTAGGCCATAGCAATAAGCAACTGGTGATTGGCAGTTTCATCAAAACAGACCTGCTCATATATCATGTCTCGTGTAGAGTGTTTTGGTAAAACCTCCATCCTCCTACAGCCCAGATTTGGTGCCCTACAACTTCTGGCTTTCCCCAAAACTCAAATCACCTTTGAAAGGGAAGAGATTTCAGGCCATTGAAGAAATTCGGGAAGATATGATGGGGCAGCTAATGGATTTTGGGAGAACTGTGTGAAGTCCCAAAGTGCCTACTTTGAAGGGGACTGAGGCATCATTATCCTACATATAATGTTTCTTGTATCTTATGTTTTCTTCAATAAATGTCTCTATTTTTTTCTTAGCATGACTGGATACTTTCTGGACCAACCTCATAGTTTGAGAGATGATAATATAGATACAGATAACTGTGTAAAAGTGGTAAAACTAGGATCAGATTAGTAGTAACTTATTACAAAGGAATAACCTAGGGAAATGAGTGGAAATGATAGGAAGCACAGACTAATGTACTGTAACAGCAGGAGCTTCCTGCTCACTTTTCCCAATCTCCACGGACAAATACGATGAGTTAACTATGGTTAAAGAGCTAAGATTGAAACCTATATAGCTAAGGATCCATTTTATATAATACAACTTTAACTTGTATTATATAAAATGGATCCTTAAATTATGTAGGAATTTGAACTATATAATCTTTAAAGTCTTTTTTAAATCCAGAAAGAGTGTTATTTGCAACATGATCCTACATAAATAAAAAGTGACCATTTTATTTGTTTCATACATAAAAAGAATAGATGAATGTCTATTCAAGACATTAATATTATTCAATGATAATGAAAAGCAAGCAAGAATCTCAGTTAAGTTAAAGAAATTTTAAAAGTCAGTAATATAGTACCAAGAGCAAACCACATGTAAACTCTGAACTCTAGGTGATTATAATACGGCAATGTAGTTTCATTCATTGTAACAGAGTACCACTCTGGCAGGGAATGTTGATAACAGGGAGGTTTTGCATGCAGGGGCCATGGGGCATATGAGAGATCTACGTACCTTCTCAATTTTGCTGTGATTGTAAAACTGCCCTAAAAAAATTAAGTGTTAAAAAAGGCAATGCCTGAAAGTATGAAAAAATATTTCTCAGCAACATATAAGTAAAGCCAACGAGTAGTACTATATTAATTTTAATATAAATTAAACAAAATCTCCACACTATCTTGGAATTTTTAGCTGAAATAATGTTCAGAAAGTTTACTTCAAAGAACAGTTGAAGTAAATCAAGAGGTTGCAATTACTGATTTCTTTTGTTTTGCTCCAGAATGCCAGTAATCATTTAATAGGCATATTTGTTAATTTAGAAACTTACATTTTATGTCTTTTCAGCTGAATATATTTGTGGGCATATGTCAGGTTTTAAAATTAATTTTGGTTTCCAGTTAATTAATGTTAGAGCAAAAGATGTTGCATTTTCTTTTTCCTAACCTTTGAAATGTCCATTCTCCTCGAAGGCCTCATCTTCAGTATTAATCATTGTGCTATCAAGAAAATCAGGTTATAGAATAAAGCTGGCTTATTTCACATTTTATTGAAATGCTGCAATTATGTTGGCCTTTACATTCCGTAAGTATTTGAATGTCACTAGATGGTTAGACAATTGAAACTCATGAAATATTTATAATGTTGGCTTCAAGACAAAAAGTTGAACCTCTCCAAGGATCCTTCAGAGCAGGGTCCTGTTTAAGCCAAAACTGGCCAAGGCCATCAATCATAAAAGCCATTTCATAGAGTTGTATTATATAAGAGGGATTCTTGCTATTATTCTTGAATCATATAACTATTTCTTAAAGTTCTATTAAGACAATTTAAGTATGGCATATGGCCATTTTCCATGTTTCAGTGGAGGAAGTGAGTAATTAAAAAAAAGAGACTTTTCAAAATAAATCTAGATATCAAGTCAACTTTATGTTATGTGACAGATGTTTACAGAAGAATAGGACTTCAGATATTAATTGATCTAATTAAACTATAATATTTTTTGGTGTTCTCTTCCTTATTTTTAAAAAAAAGACTTCCACTTTGAATTAAGTATTTGACTAGCCTTCCCACAAGTGAGAATAACATAAGGGGGGTTTGAAATATACTGAATTATGTGTTAGATTTTTCAATTTTGCTGGAGTGACAGGGGGGAAAAGAAAAGAAACACAATATTTTCCTGTAAATAAATATTTCTCTCTTAGGTTTGTAGTTTTATTTTTGTGATTAGAAGCAATTATGAAAGACCATAATGTCCCTGTCAGATTTTTACAAATTGAAATTATAGTATGATTTAATTTTAATAATATTTGATGTATTGTTTGGCCTCACTGGATAATTCTTCTGGATATTGGCATTTTTAATTCATGGTTATTTGTATTAAAATTTTTCACATATAGAGCTAGAAATATGCCATGAGCAAAAGTCAATGAGAGGAAAATAATTGTACTGAATAAAAGACTATTGAATTCTGTTTCTCTTTTTTAAAAAAGAAAAGAATGAAACCACATTACCCATGAAGCTGAAAGTATTTACAGAAATAGTAGGTTCACCCTGATTTGGAGGGAAGTTTTAAGAAAAGCCTGTGGACAATGGTGCCTCCTGTGCAATTCTATCAGCTTGCTGGATGAACCTGAACTGACCTGGCTGTCCCACCGATCAGCCGGCAGTAACCACTCAGCTGGCATGGGGTCTGTCGCATTCAGATCTACATGCTACTCTACAGGTGGAACTGTGGATTCTTAACTGGGGAATATTTAAATATTCTAGAGACTGGGTCTTATAGAAACTTCCCGATAATCTCTGATTGGATTTGGGGGAAGGTTTCACTGAGTTATAAAAAGTAAATTCATTATCCCTAGGAGGACCAACTTACTCTTCTACCTCCTCTCCTCCAAATAGACATACTCAATGTGTGAAACTCCATAGATATTAGCCAAATTGTACCAAAGCTACACTTTCCTGGATGGTTCATTCAGTTAGCACTAATACAGAGAGGCAGACCACTGTGAGTTTAATGGACTATTAAACGGATTTTCTTTTTAACTTGAAATTGTACCTAATACCACCTATGCATGTGCTGGGACATGAAGGTCTGAAAGGTATAGGAGAAAAACTTCAGTCATCGCAGCGATAACAGGACAGGAGAGCTGCTGGAAGGAAACGTGAAGGCTTTTGTGGAAGTCACAGTTTGTGGGTTCTCCGTCGCTGCTCCCTCGGTGATGGTGAGTTTGCTGCAAAATACCTGGCGGAGACCTGAGTCTCAGCCAGTCTCGGTCAACAAGACCAGCAGTGAGGAGGCAGAACGTGCTGTGTTCAACTGAAAGCCGAGTAAGTAGAACATGCGGGAGCTGGCAGGCCACTCTACCTGCTCCTCGTAGGCTCTGACCAACGACAGTCAGCAGCCCTTTCCGACTGATGCTTTCTCGGCCTATTTCTCTTGTGACAAAACCTGAACAGGAATCTTACGCTGAAGAGAATGCTGGGACACAGAGTTCAAGTGCACTTAAATTGACAGTCTTAAATCATGGCACTATTTTTGAAAGCAATAAAATAAAAAAAAATTAATTATATGTATTGTGTGTATATGTGTGTGTAATAAACAATCAAATAAAGATTTCAGGTCAATTTAGGTGGCTCACCAATAGTAATACAAGTTTTATAACATATCAATTGAAAGCATATTATATATACAATCTCTATAATTCATATTAGATGTTTACTTGAATGTCTTGACTGATCACAAAATGTACAAGACAGTGTGGCATATAATTCTAAAATTCTGATTGTATGTTTCAAATATTTTGGAAACAATAAATTTAGAAGCGACACAATCAGTTTTTAAAAAGGGATAAAATATAATCTATGCCCAGTAACAACAAAGATATTTCTATGTCATAGTAAAAATTTCTTATTTTTCTAGGTCCTTATTAAAAAGTTTGTTTCTCCTCTCCCCAGTGGAGTTGTTTTCCTATGTAAATAAATCAATAAATAAATCAAATACTTGTGTTTTAGATTATTATCCCTTAATATGAAAATAAAGATACTTGAAATCAAGGGAGAAAATTTTAGACACTGTGGTTTATACTCATATGTCCACCAAAATCCTGAAGTTGAAAACAGGAGAAATATTCTGATACATAAGGGCAGATGTGAGTTAATAAACAGCTGCTTAAGCATTTGATTGAAGGAATACAGGGAGGGCAAAAAAGTCGTGTTCCTAATATAATTTCTCACTGTAATGGTGATTGGTATTCACAATTAGCCATTCTTTTCTTATTAAGCCAAGTACTGTGTGCCCTACTGAAATTTAAATATATCCAGAAGAAGAATTGAACAGTACTCTTGGTGTTAAATATATTATTTATATTTCCCATTAGTTCATTCACACATGCATTAAATATGCAAATGTGGATTGGCTAGTCTGTGGGAAGGAGACCTAGTAGAAAGGAAGGAGCAGAGAAAAAGAAATAAAGATAAAACAGTAAATATTTCTTATTTTTTACACCAAGGTTTATCCGTAGTGTACATCTAATCTAGCAAGCATATCCATTTGAAATAAATCAGTATGTTAGAAAACTATGGCCAAGACACCTTTCTAGAAAGCATCTAATTTTTTCTTGGAATCTTTATGTGAGGAGTCTGGCTAGAAAGCCACTGCATGAACTCAGAGTTCTAAAGAGCTCTCGCATCCTCTTTCAAATGTTTCTTCAAACCAGAATTAATGTGTGGCTATTTCAAATGCCAGAATTATGCTATAACTCTGCAATGTAGATTTTATTTCTGTCTTACAAACACTTGTTAAGTAAATTTACTCAACGGCCTTCATTGAACAGATTATTTGTGGATTTCAATTTTCTCTAACTGGATGTTATTCATTGATCTTTACCATTTTTTTCCCTATGTCACAATGTTGATTAAAGGGAATTGTGATTTGAGATGCAGCATTGCTATTTTCTGTTTCTAAGAAACAAAATATCATTGCTATTTATTTTCTAAAAGGACTGAAAACTGCGGGATGACAAGGAACCTGTCCAACTTGCTATTTAGCAGCTGCGCATAAACATTATGTTTAAAGCCTTTAATTGTAATAAATTACAATGCTATTTTGAAAGGAATTTTCCTTGAAGTTTATCCTCTCAAGCACTACTGCTGCTTTGTGAAACAACTTTATGTGATATTCTAAACCCTTTGTTGTCATTTCAACACTCCTCACAACTTCTTCACTAGGAGTAGATTCTATGTCAAGAAACTAGTTTTTGGTTTTTTTTTTTGCTGAACCATAAGAAGCAACTCCTTATCCATTAAAGTTTTATTATGACATTACAGTGATTTAGTCAAATCTTCAGGCTCTATTTCTAATTTTAATTCTCTTGCTATTTCTACCACTTCTCCAATAGTTGGTGTTTTTTTTCTTTCTGTTGAAGGCTTGGGCCCCCCAAATCATCCACAAATGTTGGAATCAAATCTTTCAAACTGACCTCAATGTTAGTATTTTGACCTCTTCTCATGAATCATGGATGTTTTTAATGACATCTAGAATGGTGAACCCTTTCCAGAAGGTTTTCCAATCACCTTGCCTAGATTTATCAAAAAAAAAAAAAATTGCTATCTATGGCAGCCATAGCCTTACAAAATGTATTTTCTTTTTTTTTTTCCCCATAAGAAGCCAGGAGAGAGTGCTAATGCAGCCCCCCACTACCACAAATTATGCAGTGGAGTTTCCCACATTTGGGGAACCCTCAGGGGTCAGCATATCCAGGGTGCAATGGCTAAGCCTCATCCTGGGAAAACCACCTTTGTGATCATGGCATCTCCCCTGCCAGGTATGGATACAAACTGTATTTCTTGAATAATAAGACTTGGAAGTTGAAACTATTCCTGGATACACAAGCTACAGGCTAGGTGTTGTTTTAGCAAGCATGATAATGCATTAATCTCATTGCACCTCTCAGTCAGGGCACAGCAAAGCAAGGGGTGGCTATGCTGGTCAAATGGAAGCAGCACAAATTTTCATCAAACGATGGATGTACAAACAAAACATGGGATATTACCCTGCTATAAAAAGGAATAAAGTGCTGATACATGCCACAACATGTGTAAACCTTTACGATAACATGCTATGTGAAAGAAACCAGACAAAAAGACCACATACTGTATGAGGATTCAGTTTTGATGAAAAGCTGGACTGGGCACATTTATAGAGGGAGAAAGCAGATTAGTGATTGGCAGGGGCTGAGTGAGAGGGCTGATGGTCAGTGACTACAAGTAGGTATGGTACAAAGTTTCTCTGAAATTTTCTCAGGAATTGGTTTGAATCAGCTAATGGTGATGCTCTTAAGACTTTGTGAGTACACTAAAAGTTAATGAATGGTACACTTCAAAGTGGCTAAGTGGTGACTTTTATGGCATGTAAATTTCATCTCAATAATATAATCTCACAACTATTAACATTGTATTCTACTGCTATTGCCAGTTAAAAGCTCACATTCTTAACATATCCTGCAAAGTTACTCTAATGCATCCATATTGTCTACCTGCTACAACAGCTTCCTTATGAAACAATATCCCCATCTAGTCCATGGCTACCTTTTTGCTTAGAAAATTATTTCCATACTTCCCTATTGACATTCAAATCCCTCTAGCTATTGTCTGCTCCATAATTACCCAAGGTTGTATCCAAAACACAGAAACAAATTCAATCATACTAATCTCCTCACAGCCTACCTTCAGCGATTTAATTCCTACATCCCTGTAGTGTACTGTCATTATGGCTAAGAAAGACTTCTATCCTCTTATCTGCTTATAGAAACCTGAAGTTTACAAAACATTTAATTACTTCCCTATACTGTGGAAAAAACAAACACACATTATTTTCTTGGTTTTCTTAAATGAAATAACACATATTTTGTCTACTAATAATTTTCTGTAGTACATTAATAACATAAGTACATGGAAAATACATTTGGAGGGAGAGCTACTATAAATGTGTAACTGGGCTAACTATTAAGAGAAACCCTTCAACAGCAAGAGAATACATGTATACAGAGAGTTTAACACTGAAACAGAAACTGCCCTAATATCACCAACCAGTACCCCAAAGCCCAGAATTTTAGGAACTAGTTTTACTAGTTCTACACAGAGATTAAAAAGATAGGCTAAGAACCTGATTAATAAATGCTTAATTACCCATGCTTTTCCAAGAGTCAGGGCAGAAAAAAATGATGCTGTCTCTGTGTAAACTAGCCGTAACAAACTAGGAGAAGGAGGGCAGAGAACCGGAGGAAGGAGAGGGGAGCAGAAGCAGAAGGAAGGAGCAGGGGAAGAGAAGGAGCAGCTACTGAGTACCTCTTGGTGTGAGTAATAGCTTTGTAAGCCTTTACATCTGAAACAATATGTTTTAGATAAGGTTAAGCTATAAAAGGAGGCTAGACACAAAAAAATTAGTTGTTCTGAAAGTTTAAAAAGTATATTTCCATTAATAGTAATTTCATGTTAGTCATGTGTTTAGGAAATGAGACTTGAAAAAGGAGATTTTCTTTTACTGGTTTATGGACAGTGACTAATACCTGAGTACATCTAACAAAAGAAGAGAGGCAATGTTTCAAAAGAAAAAAAAAAAAAGTTGGACTGACTCTCTCACAGCCAAGTTGGATTCCAGGAAATTATGGAAACAAACCCTCTGAAAGCTTCTGATACATAATCAACAACAATAATAATAATAATAAGAAGAAGAAGAATAACAACAACAACATTTGAAAAAAGCTATTTTACAGTACAAAAGGGGGGGTCAAGGGCAGCTGAGGCAATATACTATTACCCGAAAGGAACCCCCCAGGTTTGTTATGTCTGCCGCAAGACGAAAGACATCTCTCAAAACCCAAGATTCGTGAAAAGGAAAGGAATTTATTATTTATTTGAAATAACACAAAGTAAAGTTCCCCGCAAATGCACACAGTCCCCCCAGCACCCTCCACGTGGCAAAAGGGAGCACTTCCAAAGCCTCATGGTCCTGACTCTCACCCAAGCCTCATGGTCCCAATCAAGACACCAAAGCCGCGTGGTCCTAAATAGACGTGTGGTCCCAAAAAGAGAGATGCCCAATGGCTGCCGTGCTCCGTTTAAATCCCAGCGCTAATCTTCCTCTGCAGCCCCATTTCCAGGTCCTCTCACAATTGGTCACACCTGCCTGCATTCTAGGCAGGTGTGGCCCTGTGGTGTGGAGCCAATTATCTCCAAGCTCTTCTGGATCCTATTACAAATCCCTTTTGGGGGCTCCCCTCTTGGCTGCACCCTGTTACAGCTATACTACATGATCACAGGATAAAAGAGGAAAACCAATTACAGATAACGATGCCAGGAAAGTGTAGCTAGAATATTTATAGCATTATTGTATTAGTTACAAGGCGACATAGTTAATGTCAGATGGTGATAATATTTATTTTTTCTAGAGATTCCCACGTAGAGTATGTTAGAGGATTAGGGAAGTAAGAGAAACATTAAGGTACAAAATAGAGGACAAAAGTAGGTTAAACACAATCCAAGATTGGAAGGGTAGGAAAGGAAAATTGCTTCGAGAGAGAGAGTGGAAAAAGAAGAAGAAAGAGGAGGGGGAGCGGGAGGGAAAGGAGAAGAAGGGGAAGAAAATAAGAAGAAAAAGAAGAGAAGGAAAAGGAGAGGGAGGAGAAGGAGAAAAGAAAAAAATCTCTGTATATAAAACAATGTGAAGGAAGAGCAACACAGATACTGTAATTCAATCCAACAAACAAGGCAGAACAAAAATGTGACCAGCTTAAAAAAAAAGACACAGATTTTTCAAACTCAGTTCTGCTTAACTACAAAAAGAAGAAAATGAATGAAAATAGAATACAGGAACTTTGTTTCACCACCACGTGAAAGTATATGGCATGAAGGAATATTTCTACTATTTCTGAACTGCCACAGGTTTCTAGAGGATTGGGGTAATCACCACTGATGGAAGAAAGACAGAGTTTCCAGAAAGAGCATCTGGCAGAAGTGGTGATTCCCACTAGGTTGCTGGTTCTGCAGGCAGAGGCATCGACAGCAGCTTCATTTAAAAAACGCACTAAGAATAAGTCTCATGCCGAATCAAACACAGATTCTCAAGGGAGGACTTCCCTATCATACATATGGTGCAAACTTAAGAAAGTCCACTCCAAAAATACAAGGGAGCAGATGCTGAAGCACAGAGTTAAAAATGCACTGGCTCTCTGAGGAAGGCGGACAACAGAAGAAAATACAGGATTTGAGACATGTAATAAAAGCACCCTGAATGGAGAGTTGGCAGCTACAGACACAATTTACTCTGAACAGAGGAGGAAGAAAAGAAAATGTCACCTGACAGAATTCACACACAATATACCATAGAAGTGCCTGAAACAACAGGCTCAAGTAGAAATGGGAATTTAGGAGTTCTGAATATGTAAAGCAGAAAATCAGACCAGAGTTGACCATTGCACACTTCTAAAATTCTTAAAACGACATAAATGTATCAAATAGCAAAAACTGCTATGGACGGAAGATTTTTTTTTTAACTCCTTTATGTGATTAAGTGAACTTCCACATGTAGCTTACCAGTGGGCATTTTCAGTGAGGTTAAATTTCCCAGTTCCAGACTGGCACAAGCTCTCATAGGCTCTGGAGGATAACACGAACATTTTTCCAACCCTCACGAGTGTGTGTCTATTGCTTTTTCCAGGTTTCATTGTGTCTCTGCTACCAACTTCTAAAAAGTAGCATGTTTCTCTATTGTTCTCCACTCTAGTTCTGAAAACATCCTCTTGTTGGAAACAATGGTTCTAGTCATTCTTCCTTGAGCTTTCTGAATATCGGAGGTGTGGGTGATAACTTCAACAGTTTTGATTTGGAATCAAAAGCATGGAGTTGTTCAGACTCTTGGTGGCAAAGAAATTCAATTTTGAGGTTTTAAAGAAGCATGGTCATCATAGAAAATGCAGGCTGTAGCAACTGAGGATACACAGCTAACTGAGGATTAAAGCCTTTTGAACTTTACTCCCAATTACTGTATTGTACCAGGAAAGGAAGATGCAGTGTTTGGATTTAAATTTCTCTATGGGGATTTGATAAGGGAGGTGGATATACGAACATTAAATTTCTATCGATCTCATCTCGTTGGCCTGCAATGGAAACAATACTGGTAAACATAAGGAAAAAAATATTGGAAGAATATCAGAGAATACATGGGACCAAAGGAGCGGAGCCTGAAAATGGGGCAAAATGAAGGTAACTCTTAAGCAAGAAGAGGAATTAATCCCATAGCCACGTTTTGACCAAGAGAATCCAGTTTGGCTGCCGCGGTCACTGCCGGTGGGCAACATCGCAGGTGGCACATACTGTCACACCTGCCACCCAGCAGGGTTGTTGCATTTAATGAATTCTAATGATTTCTTTCCATGTGTCACGGACTGCAGGTTCACTTTCATGTTCTCCAGAAACACTGAATTTTCTCAGCTTAGGTCCTGTGCTTGTACCCTGCTTGCTAGAAGTTGGATGGTGGGGGTGGGGGTGGGGGATGGGGGGGTGGAGAATGATGAACTATCTCCTTTTGATTTGTGTTATTTGCAAGCAATTTCCCTTTATTCCAGTCATATTAAAAAAATAAGTATCTTAATTTTTTCCCATAAAGTAGTTGTGCTGTTGGATTTTTAGCAGTCCTTCAAGAACCACTCACAAATTAAATATATATAAACATATATATTAAATACATTTTATAAATCTAAATTACATAAATACATATACATTATATGTTTAAATATTAAATATGTTTATATTTAAGTTATATAAATATATACATATTATATGTTTAAAAACATTATATATATTATTTTCTGTTCCTTTTGATGTCTAATAACCATTACATATACTCCTTCTAAATGCCAGACTTAACATAAATAATTGTGTGACTGCCATTCCTACTGAAGTGGCTACTTAAATGGAGGAAAAACGTAAAAGGTTCATAGAGAGTAACAACTTGGAAGAAAACAGAGGAGGGAGCCCGAATGGCCGGACAAAGGTGTCAGGGGGCGATGCCAGCTTGAGAAAGCCCCCTCAGTGCAGTGGGGAGCCCAGGGGGAAAAGTCTTCCTGACAGAGGAGCATCTCACTAGACCAACAGGGCCAGGCCTTCACTTAACCGCCTGGTTCAGTGCCTGGCTGGGAGCAAACTGGAACAGAGCAGGGCTTTGGAAACTGAGGCAGGTCCTGAAAAATCTGACATCTGGAGCCCCAGCTAACCATACTCTTAGCAAATAGGCCGTGTGCCATTTTTGAAAGCAGTTTTAAGTTTCACATCTCCCTTTGTCCTAATAAGCTTTAAAAAAAGAATAATACAAAGAGTCTTCTATAATAGATATCAGTCTCACATTTAATCCCCACGAAAAGCACACCAAAACATTATTAATTTCTGCATTAGGTTCATAAGTTAGGATTTTTATATAATTCCTATTTTTACTCGAATACCATCTCATTCACATAACTTTTATAGTGTCAGAGTCATGGTCTAAATTTGCAATATAATTGCCATCAACATATGCTATATGAGATATTGCGTAAACCAGAAATACAAAAGGGACAGAGAAAATATATTAATATATGTTATTATATATTAATATAATATATAATATAAACATATATCATACCCATTAAGGGAATGAATTCATTTTTCTTTCCATTTTCTAATGTTGGTATGGTTAGTTATTGGAATTATTTCAAGTTACCAATTCCAAATTGTTTCCTTACCTTCAGTTAGGATTTTGACCAATTAGACTTCTTTAGTTTTTCCAAAATTTTATTACTGAGAAATCTGAAATCTTATTAGTTCTGCTTACCTAATGCTGCAGTATTTTATCAATAATTTCTATATCTGACTATGGTTTTATAATAAAGCATCCCAGGGGATTTTTTTGTTCTCTTCATACTTTTCTCCATCCTACTGCAGATGACAAAGGACACTTCACTGGGCATCATTTTCATCCCGTTTTGAACACTTTCTCCCTGTGACATGTGAAGTTCCACGTGGTGACCTCAGTTTCAGATTCAATAGAATCATTGTTTTTTCGTGAGGAACTCTGCTTCCTGGTATATTAAAAGCTTTAATCCAGCAGCTATAAACACATGTAGTAACCAAACTTTTCATAGCTTACTGTGAAAACATATTAGTCAATACCTTTGGAGAACATGTGAGCAGAATAGAAGAGGGAAATACATGGGCTTGAATGGCAACTGACATATTTAATTTATTTAATTCATAAAATACACAGTCGTCCCTCGCTATACTGCAATAAATGAACCACAATATAGCAAGGGACAACTGTATACTTCACTGGTGAGCACACATATAGAATTTTATATGTTGTTAAAATTACATAGGTTTAAGAGTGTAGAAAGTGTTTAAGAGCATATGATGTGTTTATAAGAGTGTGGGAAAGGTTAATAAGAAAGCGAGAAAGGTAGTAAGAGAGTGAGAGTAATGCCATTACTTCGTGGATTTTCACCTGTCGCGGGGGTCTCTCCAACGTAGTTCCCGCAGTAGGTGAGGGATCACTGTAATCTGAAGCAAATATGCCAACATATTAAAGTTTGATGATGTATTTCTGTCCTATAAACAAAGTAGTATAAAATAGTTTCTCTAAGTTAGAAATGAAGTTATTTAACAAATATTTATTAAAATGTGATTTTTATCTATATACAGTGTTTGGCCATTAAAAATCTGCAAGATGTATCTGGCCTTGTGTCAAGATTTGACTTTAAGAAAATGCACATTTTAAATCTTTACAATCAACTGAACAGGGACTTTACTCGACACAACTCTCACTGATTGTTTTTCAAATACTTTAAGGGCATGCCTTTATTTATGCAGCCCATGCTTGCTCAAGAGTGTTTTGTCCAAATGAAATTGAATGCCTGTGGAGAATCCCAAAGGAGACATTTAAAAGTTCACAGA
>PVIA01006546.1:0-96059 GCA_004024845.1 Tonatia bakeri | reverse complement strand
TCCTTCTCCTTCTCCTCCTCCTCCTCCTCCTCCTTCTTCTTCTTCTTCTCCTCCTCCTCCTCCTCCTCCTCCTTCTTCCTCTTCTTCTTCTTCTTCTTATTTGTTTTTTTTAAATCTCACAAGTGAGACAAAAAAATCCTGGAACTGTGAAAAGACCAGAGTTGGATCCAAAGAGAGATCGTCCCAACAGCTGAGACAGTGAGACTGATTTCACTTTGCTACTACAGAGAACCTGCAAGTTATTGTATATTTGTATTATTATTTTTTCATTATTCTTATATCTTTTATTTTATTAGTATTTTTGTGTTCCTCTTATTTCTGTTTAGTCTTCTTTGCTTGGCTGGTTAATTTGTATTGTTTGACCTGTTTCCCTTGTTCTCTCTTTCATAGTGTATTGTTAATTTACTGTCTTTCACTTCACTTGTGTTCCATTAGCACACTAGTCAAGGTCCTATACTTCCTATTCTGGTTATCCAGATCACATAGATTCTGTCATATGATTGTTACTCCATTATTATTGTAAATAATAGCTGTTCCATACAATTGTATATACTACACAGCACCCTCCCAGATCTTAGCCCACTTCATGGTTTCCTGAACTCTATTACTGTTGTGAGTAACTCTGTTCTCTCACACACTACACCTATTTTCTACCCTTTACTCTCACATTACCTCAGAATCTGACCTCCCACAAGCTCATTGCTTTCTAGATCCAACTCACAATACTTCCTCACTTCCGACAACAATCTTATCTTCTCTCCACCCTTTCTAAAAAGTGGCTAGTTGGGTGGAAGATCATGGATAAACTATACAGAGCCAAAGGATCTCCTATCTATTCTCTATGGGCTGATACTGTAAATATCATAGACTACACTCTTGCTGTCTTAATCCATTTTCCCTCCCCCTCAACTGATCACAAAAAAGAGTAGGTGTAAGCAGTGAACACCAGGATACCTGCTGGAAAAGGAAACCCAACAACAAAGGAACCACCAACAGATAACAACAGAAGAAGGTGAAGGAGGGAGTGGATGCCACACTAACTTCAGTCAAGGACCTATTTGAAAGTACAACTAAATGGTGGAGAAACTACCCAGAACAAACAATTGAATAAGAGCAAGAGAGAATCCTCATAACCTTGTACACAGGGAAGAACCAGCTTCAACACAACCTGTCCACACTAGCACAACAAAATACAAGAGGTGGTGCACAGAGTGACCCTCAGTTAACCAGCTGGGGGGAAGGACACACCAAAGAAAGATCCAACAACAATCACAACCCAATGACAAACACAGATCCAACATAAATGACAGCCTAATACCAGTAAGCTCCAGAGATCAAGGAGACAGCACCACTGAATTTCACAGGTATTCTACCATAGAACTCTACCAGGGAGTCCAAAGAGATAAATTTAAGAAGCAGAGGCAAACAAGAATAGTCTCAAAAACAATGGGAAGACAAAGAAACAACCCCAAATGAATTCTACCAGGGAGTCCAAAGAGATAAATTTAAGAAGCAGAGGCAAACAAGAATAGTCTCAAAAACAATGGGAAGACAAAGAAACAACCCCAAATGAAAGGAAAGGAGGAAGCCTCAGAAAGAATGCTAAATGAAATAGAGGCAATTCAACTATCAGATATTGAGTTCAAACAGTGGTTATCAGGAAGCTCAGTGAGCTCACAGAGCATTACGAGATACTACAGGGAAACTACAATGAAATCATTGCAAACTATATCAATATGAAAAAGGAAATAGAAACTATCAACAAGGGCCAAGAGGAAATGAAGAATGCAATTTCTGAACTGAAGAACACAGTAGAAGGAATAAAAGCAGAATTGATGAAGTAGAAGATTGGATCAGCGAATTAGAGGACAAAGTAGAAAAAAACACCCAGAAAGAGCAAGAAAAGGAAAAGAGGTTCAGAAAGAATGAAGAGGGATTAAGGGAAATACAGGACAACATGGAATGTAATAATATCTGCATAATAGAGATATCAGAAGGAGAAGAAGAAGAGCAAGGGATAGAAAACCTGTTTGAAAAAGTAATGATGGAAAACTTCCCTAACTTGATGAGAGAAAAACTCACACAAATCCAGGAATCACAGAGAGAACCAATCAAGAAGACCCAAAGAGGCCCACTTCAAGAAATGTCATAATTAAAATGGCAAAATGCCAAGACAAACAGAGGATCTTAAAGGCAGAAAGGGAGAAATAGGAAGTAACATACAAGGGAGCCCTGATAAGTCTAGCAGCTGACTTCTCAATGGAAACACTCCAAGCCAGAAGAGAATGGCAAGAAACATTCCAAGTAATGAGAACCAGAGGCCAGCAATTAAGACTACTTTACCCAGCAGGGCTTTCAATCAAGATAGAAGGCCAAATAAGGAGCTTCCCAAACAAAAGAAGTCTAAAAGAATATACTTCCACCAAACCAGTTCTTCAAGAGATGCTAAAGAAACTGCTTTAAGGAAAGGAAGGAAAGGAGAGAGAGAGAGGAACACATGTACATAAATGGCAATAAATAAGTACCTATCAATAATGACCTTAAATGTAAATGGATTAAATGCTCCAATCAAAAGACATAGAATAGCTGAATGGATAAGAAAACATGAGCCAAACATATGCTTCCTACAAGAGACCCACCTCAGGACAAAAGACCTACACAGATTGAAAGTGAAGGACTGGAAACAAATTTTCCAAGCAAACGAACAGGAAAAAGAAGATGAGATAGCAATTCTCATATCAGAAAAATAGACTACAAAGAAAAAGGCCACAAAGAGAGACCCAGAAGGTCACTTCATAATACTCAAGGGAAGAATCCATCAAGAAAACATAAACATTGTAAATATATATGCGCCCAACACAGAAGCACCCAAATACATAAAGAAAATCTTGCTGGACTTCAAGAAAGATATTGACAGCAACACAATTATAGTAGGGGATTTTAACACCCCACTGTCAAAAATGGACAGATCTTCCAAACAAAATATCAACAAAGATATTGTGACATGGAACAATGCCCTAAATGAAATGGACTTAACTGATATTTATAGAGCCTTTCATCCTGAAGAAGGAAAGTACACATGGTTTTCAAATCCACATGGGACATTTTCAAAAATAGACCACATGATAGGACATAAAACAAGCCCCAACAAAACCAAGAAAATTGAAATCATATCAAGCATTTTCTCTGACCACAAGGTTCTGAAACTAGAAACCAACCCCAAGGAAAAAAAATCCAAAACACTCAAAATGATGGAGATTAAATAGCATGCTATTAAAGAATGAATGAGTCAAGAATAAAATTTGGGAAGAAATTAAAAAGTTTCTGGGAACAAATGAAAATGAACTCACAAGTACACAAAACAGCCAAGGCAGTCCTGAGAGGGAAGTTCATAGTGATACAAGCCTACCTAAAAAAGATAGAAATGTTTCAAATAAACAACCTAACCCTACACCTATAAGAACTGGAGTAATAACAACAAAGAGAGCCCAGAGCAAGTAGAAGGAAGGAAATAACCAAGATCAGAGCAGAATCAAGTGACATAGAGACGAAAATCACAATTCTAAGGATCAATAAATCCAGGAGCTAGTTCTTTGAAAAGATAAACAAAATTGACGAGCCTTTAAGCAGGCTCATCAAGAAAAAAAAAGAGAGAGAGGACCTAAATAAACATAATCAGAAATGAAAGAGGAGAGATTACAACTGATATTACAGAAATACAAAGGATTATAAGAAATTACTACTAAGAACTGAATTTGAAAACCTAGATGAAATGGACAAATCTCTAGAAAAATATAATCTCCCAAAACTGAATGAAGACAAAGCAGAAAGCCTTAACAGACCAATAACAGCTGGTGAAATTGAAGCAGTAATCAAAAAGCTTTTGGCACCACTAAAGCCCTGGACCAGACTATTTCACAGGAGAATTTTAGAACGCATTTAAAGAAGAGCTAACCCCTATCCTTCACAGACTATTCCAGAAAATCCAGGAAAATGGAAGACTTTCAAACTCTTTTCATGAAGTCAGTATCATCCCAGTCCCCAAAACAGAGAAGGACACAACAAAGAAAGAAAACCTCAGACCAATAACGCTGATGAACATAGATGCTAAAATCCTCAAGAAAATATTGGCAAACTGAATTCAGGAATACATTAAAAAGATCATACACCATGATTAAGTGGGATTCATCCCAGGGATCCAAGGATGGCACAATATTTGCAAGTCAATAAACGATACATCACATAAACAAAAGCAAAGACAAAAATCATATCATCATAGCATTAGATGTGGAAAAAGGTGAAGTACCCATTTATGATACAAATGCTTAGCAAAGTGGGAATAGAGCGAGCACTCCTCAACATAATAAAGGCCATATATGAGAGACGTACAGCCCACATCATACTTGATGGGCAAAAACTTAGAGCTTTCCCACTAAAATCAAGAACAAGGCAAGGATGCCCATTCTCACCAGTTCTATTCAACATATTATTGGAAGTCCTATCCTGAGCAATCTGACAAGAAAAAGAAATAAAAGGCATCCAAATTGGAACGGAGGAAGTAAAACTGTCATTGTTTGAATATGACATGATAGTGTACATAGAAAATACTACAGACTCCACAAAAAAACTGCTCAATCGAATAAATGAATTTGGCAAAACAGCAGGATACAAAGTCAATATTCAGAAATCAAAGGTATTTTTGTAAACCAATAATGAAATATCAGAAACAGAAAATCAGAAAAAAAATCCCATTTGATATAGCAGCAGGAAAAATAAAGTTCCCGGGAATAAACCTAACCAAGAAAGTAAAAGACCTTTACTCAGAAAACTATACAACACTGAAGACAGAAATTAAGGAAGACACAAACAAATGGATGCATGTACCATGCTCATGGATTGGAAGAATTAACATCATCAGAATGTACATACTACACAAAACAATTTATAGATTCAACACAATCCCTATTACAGTACCAATGACATATGTCATGGATATAGAAAAAACATTTCAGAAATTCATATGGAAGCATAAATGACCTCGAATAGCTGTAGCAGTTGTGAAAAAGAGGAACAAAGTAGGAGGGATTACCATACCTGATACCAAACTACATTACAAGGTCACTGTAATCAAAACAGCCTGGTACTGGCATAAGAACATGGCAGATAGACCAACAGAAGAGAACAGAGAGCCCAGAAATAAACCCAAGTCTCTATGGTCAATTAGTATTTGACAAAGGGGGCAGCATCATAAAATGGAGTAAAAATAGCCTCTTCAACAAATGGTGTTGGGAGATCTGGAAAGCTACATGCAAAAAAAATGAGACTTGATCACCAATGTACACCATACACAAAAATAAATTCAAGGTAGATAAAAGGCTTAAATATAAGTCATAACACTGTAAAAGTCCTAGAGGAAATCATTGACAGGAAATTCTCAGACATTCCACGCAGCAACATCTTCACTGATATGTCCCCTAAAACAAGGGACATAAAAGAAAGAATAAACAAATGGGAGTTCATCAAATTAAAAGGCTTCTGCATGGCTAAAGTAAACAGCAATAAAATGAAAGAGAAGAAACCATATGGGGAAACATATTTGCCAATGATATCTCGGACAAGGGTTTGATCTCCAAAATATGTAAAGAACTCACATGACTCTACTCCAAGAAGACAAAAGATCCAATTAAAAAATGGGCAAAAGACCTGAATAGACATTTCTCCAAGGACCACACACAGAGGACCCAGAGACATATGAAAAGATGCTCAGCATCACTAGCTATTACAGAGATGCAAATTAAAACCACAATGAGATACCACTTCACACCAGTCAGAATGGTGATCAGAAATAAAGCAACAAACAAGTGTTGGAGAGGATATGAAGAAAAGGGAACCCTAGTTCAGTGTTGGTGGGAACACAGACTGGTTCAGCCACTGTGGAAAACAGCATGGAATTTCCTCAGAAAACTAAAAATAGAACTGCCTTTTGATCCAGCAATTCCATTGCTGGAATTATACCCTAAGAGCCCTGAAACACCAATCCAAAAGAATCTATGCACCCCAGTATTCATAGCAGCACAATGTACAATAGCCAACAGCTTGAAGCAACCTAAGTGCCCATCAGTAAATGAGTGGATCAAAAAACTATAGTACATTTACACAATGGAATTCTATGCAGCAGAGAGAAAGAGCTCCAACTCTTTGTGACAATATGGATGGAACTAGAGATTATTATGCTAAGTGAAATAAGCCAGGCAGTGAGGGACAAATACCATATGATCTCACCTTTAACTGGACATAATCAATAAAAGGGAAAAGCAAACAAAATATAACCAGAGACATTGAAATTAAGAACAATCTAATAATGACCAGAAGGGAGGGGGAAGGGGACAGTGGGGGGAAGGGTTTTCAGGAACTGCTGTAAAGGACACATGGATAAAACCAAGGGGGTGGGTGGAAGGTTTTGGGTGGGGTGGTGGGGAGTGGTGGGGGGAAAATGTAGAGAACTGTAATTGAACAACAATACAATAATTAAAAAACATTCTTTTTCTCTCTTTGCTGCTTAGTTTGGGTGCTTTTTTCTACCTTGTCTTCCAAATCCCTGATTTGATCTGCTCCATTTTACCTACTGTTTATTCCTTCCAGTGTATTATTTATTCCAGATATTGATTTTTTTTATTTCTGACTAGTCCTTTTTTATGGCTTGTGTTTTTTTTTTTCATGTTTAGTATCCTTATAATCATTACTCCATACCCTATATCTGCTGAATTGCTTGCCTCCATTTCATTTAGTTCTTTTCTGAAGAATTGTCTTGTTCTTTCATTTGAGGTCTGTTTTTTGTCTTCCATTTTTGGCTACCTCTTTGTGTTCTTTGTATTACGTAGATCTGCAAAGACTCTGCTTCAGAGCTATGTCAGATGCTGCCTATGACTGGCTATAGGCAACCTGTTTGGGGCTTTGACAGCTTGTGGATTCCTCAGCTGGGTCTGGATGCAAGTGCAAAGGACAAAGCTGTACACCAAGGCCAGCATTTTCTAGCACTGGTCGCAGAGGAGTCTCAGCTAAAGTGTCAGAGCTCCCAGAGATCTGCCTTTTAATGCAAACTTTCTGTTAGGTTTGATCTCTAAAATAGCATACAGCTGTACTCCTCAGCAGCCCGGTTTAATCTCCACAGGGTGGGGTGAGAGGGATTCTTGTGGATGAGGCTATTGCTTCCCCTCAGGCTGATGACACTCCGATGGGAGTGCTCTGCCTGAGAAAGATGGGGAATGACTTAGCATAGGGATCCATGTTGCAGATACTTTGACTCTCTCCATAGAGCTGCCAATCTGAGACTCTCCCATGCAGCTCCAGTCCACTCTACCCTCCCTCTGCCAGAGCCCAGGGTAAGTGGTTGCAAACAAAATCTTGTGTTTTGGCCCCTTAAGAGGTTCTTTGTATGTCTAGCCATCTTTCCCTGGTGGACAGAAACCTCACTCTTCACAGCTGGGTGTTATCTGGGTTCCTTTCATGGTTCTGGTGCTCTAGGCTGGGGAGCCCAGCTCGGGGTTTAGACCCCATATTTCTCAGGGAACCCCCCTGGCTGGTGAACCCCTTTGGAATTTCAGCTGCTTCCCATGGGAGCTCAGCCAGCCCTCTTGTGTTGCTTCACTTCCTACCGATCTCATTGTGGTGATGTGGTTTCTTCCATAGGTCCTTGGTTATAAAATTTTTCTCCACCTAGTGTTCAGTTGGTTATTCAGATGATTTTTCTATAATTTAGTTGTAATTCCAGTTTGGTCCTGGGAGGAGGTTAGTGTAGCTCGCACCTACTCTGGTGTCAGCTTGGATCCTTGTTTTAGTATATATTCTGCTCATCCATATTTTCTTTCACTTTAGAATCTGTTTCTATTAAATGCTCCCAGTTATGAATCATATTTTTCCACTCATTTGCATGCCTGGTAATATTTGACTGGTTATTGAACATTGTGAGTTTTATATTGCTGTTTACTGGATTTTGTTGTATCCTTAAAATGGAGATGTGCTTCGTCTGGTGATTGGCTAAGTTACTTGGAATCCATTGGCTCCTTTAGAAATTACTTCAATGGTGGAATGTTCTGTAATTTGTGATGTTAAAAATGGTAACCACTACTCAAGAGCAGCACTTTCTCAAGAGCTGTGTTCGGGTGATGGCCACAGTATTGGATACTGCAGCTTTAGAGGCTTGTTTTCAAGCTTTTTAAGGGCAGTGATCCTTTATTTTAAGATTTATTTACAGCACTATTAAGGTGATGCCCTTCTGAAGAGTCTACCTCATGTCCTGTGTCTTAGGAGTCATTTTCATTCTGATTAGTGGGACATGAACTATTCCCAACTTTGTGTAATCTCTTAGGCTTGTTCTGTCTATGCATTTCTTGTGATTCTCTCCCTCACATTAGTGGTTTCTACTTAAACATATGTTTATCACTACTCAGCAAAAGACTTGAGGGGACCCCTCTGAAAATTTCCAGAATTTTCCTTTTCCTCAGTGCCCTCCTTCCCAGTATTTTGCCCTGAAAATTTTTATTGTCTTGGCCTCTCCAAACTTTAATCTCTATAGCCACAAAGCCAGACCACTGGGCTCTGTTTGGTTCTCCCTTGCTGTATTGTGCTTGGCAATTTCCTCCAGACAAAGCTAGTAAGTTATAGGATTTACCTTGTTTGTTTTCCTTCTATTTGGGATCCTATACTGCCCATTGATCAATGTCTGAAATCTGCCTTTTAAGGCAGAAGAATTCTTGTTACTAAGAGTGAAGGCAGAAGAAGCATGCTTTCACAATGTGTAGTTTAGTCAGCTATAATGGTTAGTTTAAGTGTTTCATAAAAGCTTATTCATGAAATATGATAAAATTATTCTTAAGCAGATTCCTATTTATACAAAGTTCCTATGAAAAACCCCAAAGCCTCTTGATTTAAATTAAAATGGCCAAATTGAATGGGCCCACTTAAATCATCTTGGAAGAATACATTTCTTTTGGTTTGCTAGAGTGGCAGAGAGAAGAGAGTGTACATCTGCAGGGCCATCAACTTTGGGCTCAGATTTATATAGAAAAACCTTTTTCTTATCATCTTCTGCCAACAACCTGGAGGAATCAGGTTAGATTCAACACGTTATGAGCATTTTGGGGGGATGGGGTATAGCATATGGCTTCTTCATTCCTTTCTGCATGGTTTCTTGTGTATTGTATTCTGCCTGCCCCCTCTCACTGTCTTGCAGAGTATAAGAGGAAAAGCCCTTTCCCTGAGCTGGGTGAGCTGGTGAGGTCAGCAAAGATAGAATGCTCTGGGAATACAGTGTGGTCAGCACTCCTTTAACAAAGTGCTTACCTGGGGTCAACTAGTTTTAAGTTGAAGCCTCAAGAACATGTGCAAAAGAAGCTTTTGGAACTTTCAGAGATGTGAAAAATTTCTTAGTGGCTGATTTGATTTCCCAAAGCCCTCTGGAGTCCCTCTGTTTCAAAACTCATAAAAAACTTGAGGTGTGAAGATATCAAGCAGTATCTCCTCTAGAATTTTCTAAACCTCCTTCATGCTTGATAATATTTAAATCATACTTACAGAGTTAAACCTGGATGTATGGACACTTTATACAATGATACTATGTACTGTTTAGAGGCATTTTTTTTCTGTAATAATATTTATTTGTCCATCTATGAAACTAAAATTGGACAGTTTTATTGGATTAAGGGGAAATGAGAAGACAGAATATAGGCTTAATTTACCCTCCTTGTCCTGAAGAAGAGCACTCTTTTTTTTTTTAAATTTAATTTATTTATTTTTAGAGAGGGAAGGGAGAGGGAGAGAGAGAGAGAAACATCAATGTGCGGTTGCTGGGGACATGGCCTGCAACCTAGGCATGTGCCCTGACTGGGAATCGAACCTGTGATGCCTGGTTCACAGCCCGCGCTCAATCCACTGAGCTACGCCAGCCAGGGCTCTTTTTCTTTTTTTAGATTTTATTTATTTATTTTAGAGAGATGAGGAGGGAGGGAGAAAGAGAGAGAGAGAGAGAAACATAAGTGTATGAGAGGCACATCAATTAGCTGCCTCTGGCATGTCCCCAGCTGAGGGCCTGGTGTGCAACTCAGGTTTGTGTCCTGACCAAGAATTGAATCTGTGACATTTTGGTTCATGGGCCAGCACTCAATCCACTGAGCCACATAGCCAGGGTCTAATGTAGAGCACTCTTGATTTTTATTTGGTGATTTGAGTTAAAACCTTATCTGTACTAGCCTGGCCTTCCCACTTGGCAGCTGAGGTGATGCAGCACTTCAGAAAGCGATACTCTGATGCCAGACTCGCCACTGTCAGTAAACACACAAGTTAGGTGTACTTGCCACCTTCGGCTAATACAATTTGTCTAATGTCCTTATCATTTCATCATCAAAAAATAAAATAAAATAATATTTTGGTCCCAATTTGGGTTTTGGATGTTGTTGTGAGTGCTGGGTAAGCCTTTGGGCCTCCTTTCATTGGCAGGTATAGAACTTCCCATTAAAGAACATTAGTTAAGTGTGAATGCTGACTTAGGAGTTACATTGTGGGACATCTGCTCTTGGGCCATGGGCCCCTGAGACCCCATGTGTGGGGCCACAGAGCAGTACCTGCTCGGGTTTGTACTGAATTGACTCATCTACATTATGTCAACAACTAGTTTGGAAAGTAAAGAAATAAGATCAAAGTGACATTGGTTGCTCTTTTAAATGATTCTTTTTACTGGCTTAACACTTCAATTTAAAATAAGAATTCCAGTGAATGTTTAACTATTGCCTATCTTTGACTTGGCACTGTATTAGCACTGGGGATGCAGCAATAATGTGGATGGACAAGATTCCTCCCTCCCAAACTGACTATTGAATAGAAAAGCAGTTAAACAGTCCATTACACTAGATGCTGTGATCGAGGAAGTGCATATGCTGGTGCTTGGAAAATGAGGTGCACAGTCAGGAGTTGGAGCATTGGGGGTGGCCTCCTAGAGGATGTGGTGTCTAAGGTGGGTGATCTTAGGGTGACATAGGAGTTAAACAAGAGAAGGTGAGGGTTTAGGGAAAGGGTGAAAGTGAAGAGGGAATGGAAGATGGGAGAAAGAGAAGGCTGTGGTCACCTGCTGGTACATAATAAACTACTCTGAAATTTAATGCCTTAACACAATCATTTATTGCCTCTTACAGTTTTGTGGGTCAGGAATCTGGGAGTGACTGGTAAGGTGGTTATGGCTCAGGCAGTGATTGGCAGGAGCTGGAACAGGAGGGCTGAGATCTCTCCCTCTCTTTCTATATTTTCTCAGGTGTTTTCCAGGCCACCTCCACATGGGCCAGTGTTGGCTTCTTTACAGCAGAGTGACCCAGGTTATGTAGACTGCACTGTGGCAGTTGGAGACTTGAAGAAAGTGCATTTCAGGAGCTGGTGGAAGTGACATGGTGTTTTCTGACCTGGCCTCAGAAATGTACACTGAATCTATTCTGTTAGGCACAAACCAGTGGAAGAGGGGACAGTTCCCCCATCTCCTGTGCAAAAGGCTGAGACTAGTCCCTTAGGTCAAGACAAAGACACTCAATATAGCTGAAGTCCGAGGGAGCTATAGGAATAGGAAGGTGATGAGACCATTGAGGACTAAGGACCCAGCATGTGGCAGCCATGCATGCTCTCCTCTGAAGCCTGCCTCTTTGAAAAAGTGAGCAGGAAAATCTAGAACATTCTGGATCAAAGTGGGACATTATTCTGAGTCTTGGGTTACCTTCAGCAAGCTGTGGTTTGGAAAGGGGTCATAGTAAGAGTAGAGACAATGACAGGGCAGCAGTTGGGGTGAGGGATGAAGATGGTGTGCAAGTGAATGATGCATTGATAGACTCCTGGAGGTTGAATTGACAGGTTTGGGGTCTGACTGAATTGGGGTAAAGGGTTGGGAGCAGTGGTGTTGGTGCCAGGGACTGTGGCTTGGGCCACTCAGGGGTGGCAACTAAGCATGGGAGACAAGAAGGAGACAACCTAGTTTGGGTATAACCCTGGAGTTTCCTCTTCCTCCATTTTTATCTGTTCAGGCATAGTTGTCCTGCCATTGTGAGATGTGGATCTGAGCAGGCCCATGTGGCCCATGATCCCAAATCCTTACCTATGCTGTCCCCTGTGTCCTTGTCTATAGGAGAAGGTAGACCCCAGTCTGCTCCTCCCCACAGGGGCACTATTTCCTTTAAACACCAAAGCTGTGCTGGAGTCTCTGGGTGAATGGGATGTTTATGCTGCCCAAGAGGCTTTTTTGGGGGGAGGGTTCTGTTTTCAAAATTGTGGCAAAAATACACATCATAAAATACACCATTTTAACCATTTTTAAGTATGCATTAAGTACATCCACCATCATCCATCTCTAGACTTTTTTGATCTTCCCCAATTGAAACTCTGTACCCATTAAACATCAACTCCCGATACACCCTTCCCACAGCTCTTGTCAATCACCATTCTATTTTTTTTCCTCTATGACTTTGATTACTCAGGTATCTCATAAAAGTGGAATCATGCAGTATTTGTCGTTTTGTGACTGGCTTATTACACTAAGCATAATATCCTCAAGGATCATCCATGCTATAGCATATGTTAGAATTTCCTTCTTTTTAAAGACTGAACAATATTCCATTTTATGTAAACAGATATACTTTGTTTATCCACTGTTCTGTTGACTGATAGTTGAGTTGCTTCCACTTTTTGGCTATTGTGAGTAGTGCCACTATGAACATGAATGTACAAAGATCTGTTTGAGTTTCTGCTTTCAGTTCTTTCATCTATCTAACTAAGAGTGGAATTTCTGGATCTAATGGTAATTCTATGTTTAACTTTTTAAGGAATCATCACACTGTCTTCTACAGCAGCTCCACCATTTTGCATTCCCACCAGCAATATACAAGGATTAAAATTTTTCCACATACTTGCCCACACTTGTTTTCTAGGTTTTTAACAGTGGCCATCCTGATGGCTATAAGGTGATACTTCTTTGTGGTTTTGATTTGTATTTCCCTAATGACTAGTCATGTTGAACATTGGTCAAAAGGTTTCCATCATAAGGTATCCACCTTCTGGGAGATCAGCACATGTGGCAGTGGAGATATAGTAAACTTGTGGGTGAAGACAGCTGGGGAGGTGCATTCATTGGATAACCTAGTCAGATGGAAGGCCCTTGGGTATACTCCTAACACAGGTATACAACACGCTACCAGTGCAAGGAAGGGCAGAGACAGGAACTCTAATTATGGCAACATTTGTTGTGAGTCTTTGCTGGAAGACCATTTGCTTGATTCTTTACTTGTCTTGCTGACACTTTCAGTTTTGATCAGTAGGGAAGAATGGGCTGGTGAAAGTGTAAGGATATTGAATGACTGACCAAGTAATCTAGTGTTTGTAAAAATTAAAAAAGAGCACATCAGCCTAAAATTTTCTATATTCAGAGGAAAATATAGACTGCTGTAGAATACACCATCTATGTCATCTAAGAGACATTATTGTGAGGGGCATGAGACTTCTCAAAAGAGAGCAAGGAGTGCCTGCCTATGAGCTCTGAAAGGATGAAAATGAGAGATAAGAGTCAGGGCTGGGACCCAGGAGGTAGACCAATGACATGGAAGGACCTGGAAAAACGGTGTCAGTGTGATAGAATGATCTAGGGCTTGAAAACAATGCTGGAACAGTAAAAAGACTTAAAAACTAAGCTGCATTTGGGCAAACAATGAACACAGAAAGGTTGGCTCCACTTGGAGATGGTGGTGGGTGTAGCTCTTTAATCCTTCAACATCTACCAGTGTAGTTGGAACACTAGCTTTACCACATCAGAAGGGAGCCTTATTCTACAGTGTCCGTCCTCCTCCCTGTGCGAAATGTCAGTCCAGCATGACCTCCTTTGAGAGCTTCAGGATGTGCCTGGGCCTGACACTGGTAAAGGCTGGTGGCCTTGCTGGGCAGTCCTCAAGCCTGTCTGTACTTTTGCTCATTCACGACTTTCCACCTGAAGAAGGTGGCTCTTCTGCCTTCTCCCCGTCCACAGGCAAAACCAGATGTGCTCTTCCTCTACTGGGCAGAACTCTGGGTGTGGGCAGTGCCTTGCCATGTGAGTTGGGCCCATGTGCGGGCAATTTGCTATGGGTGGTGTTTATGAATCTGGGTGATCAGAGTCTCTGGGGAGCGTTCCTATCTTTGGCTGCTCTTTCCCCACATTTGGAAAGTCTGATGAGGTGAATTAGAAGCAGGGCATGGACTGTCTTGTTAACAAGTGCCCAGGCATTTATAAAGCCCAGGTAAGCTTGGGCATCCTGTCAGGAGATGTGAGGGAGAGAACCACCACCAGGTTCAGGTCTCATCCTGGACCCACCCAGAGTCCACATCACAGGGAGGAACTCTGCTTAGATGGCTCTGCTGGGGTGCTACTGAAGATATGTAAGCAGGTGGTAACAGGTTCTGGTGACATGGTCTGCAGTTCTTCCTGCTCACCTTGGACTTTATATGTGAATGGTGTGGAAGGTTCACACAAGGCAATTGTGTCTAATATCATGGTGTGATCTGGGCCAAAATGCTTTGAGATGAATACAATTCAGATTTTCCCAAAGCTCCTCTTTTATAAGCAAATGTTTTACTCATGTTTCACTCATGGGTCTCCCTTGTTTAGACTTTTGGATCCATGACATTGGAATAGAAGAGCGCCACATGTAGACTAAGGTCTAAAAAGATGTAGTTAGGCCCCTTTGACGTCTTAGGAAAAGGATCATCAGCTTCTATTGCACCTTTCCAGTGATGGGGAGCTTAGCTTTCTCAGGCCATTATCACCATGTAGAGACAGTTGTGGTCATTAGAAATGCCTTTCTTACAGTGAGTGTGACTCTATCACTCAGATGTATGTCTCTTTTCTTGCCCATGGCAATGCTGTAGACACATAAAGACATGAATGCATCTCCCCTAAATCCTTTACTTTCTAGGCCAAACAGGCTACTAGCACTTCTCAAAGTTTAATGTGCAGATGAATTACTGGAGAATCTTGTGAAAATACAGATTGAAATTCTGGTTCTCTAATAAGCACCCTGGTAATGTGAAGGCCATTGGTTCATGGATCACACTTACAAAAACCTGGGCTGAGGGTTATGAGTATCCAATAGTGAGGGAGGCCTGAGTTCCTAGCTTGGCCTCTCACTTAGTGACTGTGTGACCTTGGTATAACTTGAGGCTGAAGAGAGCACCTCCCATAGGGTTGCTGTGAGGACTGAGGCCAGGCTCAAAACACCCCGCTCAGTGGTGACTTCTTAGTCATTTCCTACTGAAGAGCCCCAGTACCTTTGATCATTACCCTGGGATACTCTATTTACGTGCCCCCTCCAGGAGATATTTAGAAGGGTCATAATACAGTAAAGGGTCAGTACATGAAACAGAAGATGCAGGCATGGCCTTGACCTACAACTTCCACAAACAATATTTTCACAGTTTTCACCACTACCTTATCGAACACAATGGCAGAAGTGCTGATTTTTCTAGGCACTATTAATTCAGAAGCTAAAGGACATATCAGTAAAGATCTATCCTGGGAGGTTACACTGGCTTCATTTTTGTGCTGATTAGAAATGCTAAAAAATTTAGCTAAACTAATACACTTTGATATGGTAAGACAATCTATTAGTATTTACCAAATGCCATCATTTTTAATATATAGATTAAAGCTGGGACAATTCTGGTTTCTTCATAAGCTGATGCACTTCTTTGTGTTTCCTAACTCAGCTTTGGTACCATCTGCTGTACAAAGCTCCCTTTCCTTCCAGGCTGTGTTATGTGCTGCTTAGACCAGCCTATTAAATGACTTACCACATGGGACTGTAATGGGTTTTCTTCTTTTTTAGATTTTAATTCCCTGGGTGCAAAGACCAGGTCTTATTATCATGGTGTATCTTCAGTGCCTGGTAAAGTGCCTGGCATAGATCAGGGACTCTGAAAATGTTTGTAAGAGAAAGAGGAGAGGATTATTTGCAAATGAGTTGGTCTCCACTGACTTTTGTCCCCTTAAGGTAAAGTTATCTGCTTCTTAGGAATGTAGGGATATAACATTTCACCGTAAGTGAGAGACCTTCCTTCTAGCTGACTTGCTAGGGAGCCAGGTGTCCTTACTCCCTGATATGAATAGATGTTGCATCCGTCAGATGCCCTTCTCTTCTTCTGCATCCACAGGGGTTAAAAGAAATGATAAGTTGACCTTGATTTCCAAATGTCTACCTTTATGTTTTTACTTCCATCAATAGCCTTGCTCACATTGTTTTCAAGACAGAAGATTACTGCTTCCTCAATGTAAGTTTCCCTTATGTAAAGTGTATTTTGCCTTGTGGGGACATGGCTATTTTTAACTGAGGGAGATTTCTTTTGTCAAGGAAATTATCTTCTTTGACCTTGAGAATTTTAAAATGAGATATTACTTTTCTTATTTAAGTAAAATGAAAACAGGTGAAGAGGACACTCGGCATTTGGTGGTGGAGCTGAAATCACAACTTTGTTCTCTTTATTTGCACCCTGATGTGTGGGTGTGACTTGTTGGATCCAGGCTTCACGAGAAATGGCATGTCTACCTGCACTCCGACTCATCATTTAGCTGACTCATCAGGTGTAGACAGAGCTTATGGCATCAGGCTGGGAATTTGTGTGGTATTTTCACAATGAAATTAAGGTGTGACCACACTTGTTGAGATAAGAAACAGGTATAAAATCCTGAATCCAAATCACAAACTTGGAAAATGCTCAAGTACTTGTGTTTGTGTGGTTCAGGGACTTGCTGAGCGGGGTGCCTCTCCATCGTCCCAGCCTGGAAACAGCATGTGTGCAAAATGGCCCCTCTCTAAAGACCAAACCAAACTGAAACAAAACCCAAAACCCACTCAAGGACAACACATTTTGTGTGGTCCCCTCCACAGCTGCCCTTTTAAACAAGGAAGAAGGCGCTTTTGTCCCTCTCTCTCCCGAATTACAAGAATGATGGGGCTTCAGAGGAAACCCCCAGTGACAGGGCATGAGGACCGGCCTGGCTTCCTTCCCAGAATGGTTGCCCACAGTGGGCCTCTCCTCACACACCTGCACTGCTCTCGGAGGTGCGGAGGTGTTTATTATACTCTGCTCTCTTGAGCTGATTGACACTTTCCTCCAAATTCCCAAATACAACTCCCTTTTGAGCATAGAACATAGCTATTGGTCACCAAATTGGGGTAATCAAGGCCTGACTCAGGTACCAGGTTATCCTCAATGGCTGCCTTGGGTCCTTCTCATCTTTGCCTCCTAGCAGCAGTGGAGATCCTGGCCCCAGAAGGCATGGGCAGGAGTGGAAGGGTCAAGGAGGGTCACTGTGACTGCAGGGGATGCCAGAGCTGCTGATCTGTTCCCATGTGAAGATCCCACATGGCCTGCAGGCCAAGATGGAAGCCTTGGAGGGCACGTGGCCCTTTATTCACCAGCTGAGACCCACCACTATTCACAGAAGTCCAGTGATAGAATCACATCTATAAACTTGTTTCACTTTTTAAAAGGTAGCCTTTTCTTTATCAGGAAACAGCTTTCAGGGGAAAGTTTTCTCAGTAAAGAAAACCCATTCTTTCAAATAACATTGCTATATTGCCTTATGTCAGTCTTCAGCCACTTCCACTTGAGCTGAGTTGGTAATGGCTGCTAAGAGTAATAGGGCGAACTCATCCTTGGTGCCATGTCTGACCCCAAGGGGTTGTGCTGGTTGGTCTATTTGACCTGCAGGTTCAGCACAGTGTTTCTGGGGGCCTTAGCCTGCCCTTGAGAAGGAGTGGGCCAGGTGTTGCAGCTGCATAGCCCTGAGGGGTCGGGATGGCTCCACCTTAGTGGCAGGGCCAGAGGAGAAAGACAGGGAGGAAAGGAAGAGAAGGGAAAAGGAGTGGAGCAGATCTGGGGGCCAGGAAGGGGCTTGGAAGGACCAAGTCATGCCAGCGGTGCACTTCCAGGGAGGGGAGTTGTAGGGGTGCCCTTGAGGTGGCATGTTGTCAGGATCTTCACTTCCTTTGAGGTTTTAAGGATCTTAAATGCTGAGTATGTGGTGTGTGCATGTGAATGTAGCAATTGATTGCTCTGGGGGAGAGGGAACTAAGCTTTTCTGGGTTTATTGTGGAGGTGTCAGTCTGCTGTAATTCTCAAGAAATTCCTTCTGTGGCAAAGTCCTCTAGATCATTGGTGGAGATGATGCCCAGGCTTAGAGCATCTACTCCTTCTTCCCCTGGCATCTGGGGAGGCTCACTGGCAGCCTGGCCTGCAGTGTGCTGGGTGATGTTGCCACAAGGCCCAGGGGTTGGCTGAGGGTCAGCATTGTGGGTACTCTGGGGCCCAGGGCAGTCTGCCTCAGTGGTACCAGGGCCCTGCTTAAGGAAGGTGGGGGCAGAGAGCTGAGAGGAGCCGCGCAGTGGCATCAAGGCAGTTGCAGGCAGGGGCCGGATGCTGGGGTACAGTATGTAGGGGGTAGTAAGCACATCTGGCAGGGGTGACTCAGGGGACCCCTCCTCAGAAGATGGGATGGGAACCTTGACATATTTGCCTGTCTCTGGGTCATAGAAGGTTTTGATTTTCACCTGAAGTGGTAGATTGAAGATAAAGTACTCTCCAGATTGGGGGTCTTGGAGGACCTTCTGGTTGGCGGGGTAAGGAAGTAGGGGCATGAAGGACTGGGGCTCCCCAGGCTGCCTTCCGACTGGCTCTGAGAAGGTAGACACTGAGTGGCGGTGCAGAGGAGGGGGCAGGGCACGGATTGCAGGGAACCTGGGCAGTAGCCTCTCTCCAGGAGACCAGGACCTGTGTTCTGAGTCTTCCAGGCAGTGCTTTTCCTCCTGGGGTTTGCCATGTATTTCCTGTGCCTGGTCAGTCTTTCTCCTCTTGCTTGCCAGCTTCTTTGCCCTCCTCAGAGCCTTTTCTGTTTTGGGTGGGACTGCTGGTGGCTTGGCTGCCATTCTTTCTAGGTGAGCAGAAGGTTCTGCTTTTTCAAGGACTGCTGAGCTGGTGGCTGCGTCTAGCAATGAACCTCCTGGAGAGAGTGTCCTGAGGTTTTCTGCTGATGGCTCAATCTGAGGGTCGGAACTGACTTCCCATGTGAAAGCATGTGTCAGGTCCTCCCTGCGTGCAACCCTGACAGAGCTGCGGTTGGCACAGGGGCTGGCATGGGAAGGCTCCCCTGGCATCAGGCCCAGTTCACTGGGGCCCTGGAAAGCATCATCCCAAACACTGCTGGTGGCAGGGGAGTATGTGCTGCTCTCCTCTAGAGAGCTGGTGTTGGGGGAAGTTGCCATCTCGCCAGGGGCCAGTCTTTTCCCTGGGGGCCCTGCTTTGGGTGTAGACAAAAAGTGACCTTTGAAATCTTGTGTCTGTTCTTCCCAAGAGGTCCCCAGCTTCTGTGGGGGTGGCTGGTCTTGTAAGTCACTTTCTGGCAAAGAGATCATGGGGATGCATCTTGGAGCCTCCAGCTTCCCCTGGTCTGTGGAATTGCTCTTGCCATCAATCACCACAACTTTCCATGTGGTATCTGGGGGTGGCTTCAGTCCTTTACCCTCTGCTGCAAGTAGAATAGATGAGACATTTCCCTTTGTCTCCTTCTTGGCCACACTGGACACCCACCTGTTTTCCTCTGTGCCCTTGCAGGCCACATGCTTTAAGTGTGGGCCCTTCATGCAGACACTGGATGTCAGAGTGCTGGGCCTTTCCTGGCTCCTGGGGGCACAAAGACCAGCATCATCTCCCAAGCCTGGCCTTGACAATTCCTCTTCTTTGTGACCACTGCCCAGTGGGTCCTCTGAGGACAAGGTCCTCAGAAGGGGCAGCATGATGGGTTTTATCACAGGGGTAGCCCTGAGGGTGTTGTCTTTGATTGAAAACAGTATGTGCTTGTTTAAAGTGGAAGATGGTGAGGGGGTAAGGTCTTTGGCATATGAGAGGGCTGCATCCTTACTTCCTCCAATCCAAGTGCCTCTGAGACTAGCTTCCTCCCTCAATGGCTTCCTGGATCTCCCTCCTGACACACTTTCCTCCTCTCCTTGCAATGCATCCTCCTTGCTCTGCTCCTCCATGCATGTTTGCCCATTACTGAGGGCACAGTACTGTAACTCATCTTTGCCCAGCACTTTCTCTTTCTCATCCTTTTGACTGTCACTTGTACTCATGTCATTCCTCCTGTCTTCCCACTGGCTCTCAGTAAACCATATCTTTTGCTGATCCTCAAATGAGGCAAAGGACTGGTCTGAAGAGCTGGTGCTGAATTTGGCCTTACTTTTGAGGCCTGGAATAAAATCAGACTGGCTGTCACTGTAAAACACATCTTCCTCCTCAGGAGAAAGGGGCCCTGGGGAGAATTTCTGGCTGAAATTTGGATTCCAAAGTCCTTCCTTTCTCTCAGATTCTGTCTCTTGAGAGACAGATCTTGAAAACCCATTCTCTAGGCTGGGAGTCTTCAGTTGCTCCTCAGGCATCTCTACCTCAGGTTCTCTTCTGCAAAGCTTCAGGGACAGGCAGTGTTCCCTGGAGTCTGGACACCAGCTGGACCTGGCAGAACCTAAATCTGAATCATCTTTGGTAGCATCCTTTTCATAGCTGTCATGGTTGGCAGCCTCCCTATCGACACAGAAGGGGGCTTTGGTGATAGCTGGAGGTGAGCTAAGGGTTAGATAGTTGTCTGCAGAGGTTGCACCAGGATCAGTTTTAGGGTCCTTCTGGGTACTGATGTTCGATAGAGAAGGAGGGTTAGCTGGTCTCTCCTTAGAAAGCTCCTGTGGGAAGCTTTCCTCAAGCCCATTGGGAAGGATGCCATTGATCACAGGTTCTTGTTTGTCTCTGGTTTTCTCATCGAGGCCTTTTAAGAGAGGTGAGGGACTACTGTATGTGCTCTTAACGCGCTTACGCACATCCTTGAGGTTGAACAGCAGGCCAGAGGCTTTGGCTTTGTAGCTCTCCTGAGACGGACACTCACTGGGCTCCTTCTCTTGATATCCATTCTGTTGCCCTGGGGGTAATGGGATTATCTCCACTGGTGGGCTGTTGGATGAATCCAGGACATGTTTGGTGGATATGATAGGGGTCAGAAGCTCACTGATGTTAAAAGGAGGATTGTAACAGTCGTTGGGGTCCACAGCATTGTCAACAGCATCATTTTCTGGAAATTGCCCTTGGGGATTGTGCTTTGTATACAAGGCTGTGCCTTTCCTGTTGTTCTGCTTCTCTTCTGAAGCATCTTGTGCACCTTCTTTTCCTCCTTTGTGAGTCTTTGGTTTTCTCCATGGGGGCTGCGTTGACTTCACCTGGTCAGGTTTTGAGTTGGGAGCTTTTTCCTCCATAAGGAATGCTTGAACTCCTGGGTCCTTAGATCTCCAGGGTCCAGATGTAGAGAGAGCTCCTGCTGTCAGCCTGTTCTTTTCTTGACCACAGTCAGCATGGAGTTGGCAGGGAGAGACTTTGTGCTCAGGGGCCTGGGACTCTCTTAACAAGGGTGTGTCCTCATAATGTTCGGGTGATTTGTTTGCAGGGACAGCCTCAGTAGGATCCTTTCTCTCCAGCAGCCTTGGTTGGTGGGTGCTCCATGACTTGAAAGCACTGTTTTCACTGTGAAGGAAAGTGCTTTTGCGAGTCCACTCCTTGCTTCTCCCAGGCTCTCCCATGGCTGGTTTCTGGGGTGGAGAGGGGAACCTGGACTCCAGTGAGTTGGCTATGTTTTCAGGTGTTGGGAGGAAGCTACTAGGGCCCTGACAGGCCATTTCAGGAGATTTTGGGGACCCCTGCCCTCCATGCTTTCTACAAGGCTGGTGGCTATTCTGATGGGTGCTGGAGACTTCTGCAGGTACCCTTCTCACAGTCAAAAAGGCAGAATCAAAGCAGAAGTTGACACCACTCTCTGGAAGAGGAGCAAATTGGGGGGGATTTTTGATAGCTGGAGGCTTGTTGGTAGGAGGCCTGCTATTACATTCTTGGCTCTCAGTCCTGTCAAAAGATTTAATTAATGAGGACACTTTGGAAATAGGCTTGTTGCTGTTCCTCAGGCCAGAAACGGGCACCTCTAGTCTTCTTTGGGCTGGCGTCAATGTGGGGCTGCTTTTGGGATACTTTTCCTCGCCTTGAACATATTTAGGTAGCTGTTGGAACGTGGCTGCCCATCCTGCATGCTCTGTGCCTTGCGATGGTAACTGGCTCCAAATGCCACTTTTTCTGTGGGTGTGGCTCACTGTTCCCTGGTGAAAATTCCCAAACACCTGGCGACTGATATCTGGGGACAGGGCCAGTTCAGAGTCACTGAAAGATGTGTCTTCTGAGATGCACAAACTCCGAAATGCCCGGTCTGTGAGGCTACTCACCTCCCTGTCTGCATCATCCAGCACACTGCCGATGCTCGACGAGTCACTGAACCCATCCATGTACTTCTTGTTCCCTTGCATCGTCTGATGGCTAGGAAGCCTGTCCCTGCTCAATGAGCACCTCTGGGTAATGATTCTGGAAGAGTTAGGTGTAGCCCTTTTTCCACAAAATTAGAGCTTCCCTTCGATCCAATGCAGTTGCAGAGTGGGATATTTTTTTTCTCTGAAAGGAAGAAGAGCAGAATATGAACAAGATATCCAACTTAGTGGCTCTATACAAGAATTACACACTGGTCCAGGTGAATAATGGTGCTTGTGATGGTTAATTTTATGTGTCAACTTGGCTGGGACCTGGTGTCCCATTTTTGCTCAAATGCCAGTCTAATGTTGCTTTGATAGATCTATTTTTTAGACATAATTAACATTTAAATCAATAGACTTTGTGTAAAGTAGATTACCTTCCTTAATGTAGGTGGATCATGTCCAAAAGACCAAGAACCCCCTGAGAAAGAGAGAATTCTACCTTCAGTTTTTGGACTGGAGTTGCAACATCAGCTCTTTGGGTGCCCAGCCTACTGGCCTGCACTGCAGGTATTGGGCTTGCCAACCCCACAATTGCATGAACCAGTTCCTTAAAATAAATCTCTCCCTAATGACATTTTGGCCAACGACTGACTGCATATATGATGGTGGTTCCACAATATTAAAATGGATCTGAAAAATTCCTATCACTTAGTGATTTCATAGCCATCATAATGTTGTAATACAATGCATTACTTGTGTTTGTGGTGATGTAGGTGTAAACAAACCTGCTGCATTGCAAGTCATATGAAAATATAACACATACAATTATGTACAGTGTGTAATACTTGATAATGATAGTAAATGGCTGTGTTACTGGTTTACATAGTTACTATACTTTTTATTGTTATTTTGAAGTACTTTCTACATATAAAAAAGTTTGCTGTAAAATAGTATGCCATGTTACACCAGCAAGTACCTCATACATCCATGTTTACCAAGTCTCTTGATTGCAATGTTTTCTTTTGTGCTTGATTTAATTTTGTGTTGTTTTGTATAGTAACATGTTGTATAGGCTCATAGGCTAGGAGCAATAGACTATATCATATGGCCTAAGTGTGTAGTAGGCTGTACCATCTAGGGTTGGGTAAGTGTACTTAATGATGTTCATGCAATGAAAAAATTGCCTAAGGACCCATTTCTCAGAATGTATCCCCATCATTAAGTGGCACATGACTGTGTATGTACACATTTTATGGTTTCTGTTCCTCTGGAGGACCCTGACTAATATAGTGCCTAAAATTCAGGTATGTCATTTATGTAGAGATATCTTCTCTGGCATTCTGTGGGGGTTTCCCCCCTCACTCTCTCGCTCACAGTGGCTGGTTTATTTTCTTCATTGTACTGAGCACAATCTAAAATTAAATTTACTTCTTTGTTGCCTATCCCATCATTAGACTATAAAAACCAGGAGCTTAGGAGCCATTAAACTGTCTGTTCACTGATTGCCCTTGTCCCACAGCCACGAAAGAGGGCACAGAACCTACCTTTCCTGGACTCCCTCACTCTCTGCTTTGCCCTTGGATGTGGCCAATGGAAGGTGCCGGTAGGATCCTGGAGGGAAGGGGAGCCTGCTTGCCCTTGACCCTGGGACTGCAGGAGGATAACTCAACTATTTTTGAGTGACTTCACATCCTGTAGTCTCCCTAATTCTTCCTAAACTTCTGTCATAGCCCCTTCATTAGATTCTATTTTTTTATTTTTAAAATCACAGTGAAATATACACTACATAAAATTTACCATCTTAGCCATTTTAAGTGTACAGTTCAGTAGTGTTAAGTCTACTCATATTGTTGTACAGACATTACCACCATCCACCTCTTTTTTAGCCTGCAAAACTAAACTCTGTACCCATTAAACAATAACTCCCTGTTCTCTCTTCCTTCCAGCCCCTTGAAACCACCATTCTACTTTCTGCCAGTATGAATTTGACTATCCTACATACCTCATATGAATAGAAGCATATTGTATTTTCTCTTTGCAATTGGTTTATTTTACTGTGCATAATATCCTCAAGGTTTATCCATGTTGTAGCATTTGTTGGAATTTCCTTCATTTTTAAGGCTGAATAATATTTCATTGTATGTAAGTATCACATTTTGCTTACCCATTCATTTGTCAATGGTCCTTTAGGTTGCTCCCACCTTTTGCCTATTGTGAGTAGTGCTGCTATAAACACTGATGTCCAAATATCTGTTCCAGATCCTGTTTTTAATTTTCTCAGGCTCAAACCCAGATGTAGAATTTTTGGGCCATATGGCAATTCTATTTTTAATTTTTGAAGAAACCATCATATAGTTTTTCATAGCAGCTGTATCATTTTACATTCCACCAGAGTGCACAAGGATTCCAATTTCTCCAAATCCTTGACAGTACTTACTATTTTCTGTCTTTTGATATAACCATCTTAATGGGTTTGAGGTGGTACATTAATTTCCTTTTGGGTCCTGTCTGAGGATGCTGCTTTGTTCTGGGACACTCACCACCACAACCTTCAATGCCTAGAATAGGCTTGGCTTGGAGCAGGGAATAAGTAAGTTAGTACATAAAAATAGACAAAAAAAATAGCAAGTTTAGAACCTAGAGTGGGCCTGAGTGGTGGGCATTTGGGACAGCAATCATGTGGCAGGTGCTGTGTCTTCAGCTGACAGATGGAGCACTTTGAGGTGGCCACCCATTCACAGCAGGCAGAGCAATAATACAGTCATGGCTTTAGGGGTTGGGGGGTAGGGCCCACGTGGCAGAAGTCCCAACTCTGTCCTTGCTCCACACTTGGGAATGTGAACTAGGTGTCCTCACAGGCCCAGTGCTACTGTGCTAGCAGTGCTGTTTCATTTCTGCAGGTCAGCAGTCCTTGGGGTTTGTTATTTACTGTCTCTCGACCATAGCACTCTGATGAGTTTCCAATTGGATTTGTGGGCTGATCAACTTGCTTTATGAATGAAAGAAATGAGCAGAGGCTGCTAGATAAAAGACCCAGAGTTCTGGCAAACAGAATGAGGTGACAATGAACCACTGACCTACCCTAGGAAAGCCTCTATCACATACTCCTTAGTCCTGCCTTGAAGGTCAGGGCTGCTTGCTCTCTAGAAGGCACAGTGCCTGCCTTTTAGAAGGCTGTGTTGAAAAGGGACAGTGTCTGCCTCAGACCTTGCTGGCTGGCTAATTTCACTCCTTCCCCCATTTTCTCTCTTAACCACTCATATTCTTAGGATCCTGTGCAACCAGTGTGGCCAGGCTGTGGTGAAGCTCTGGTATAGGGATGGAAGTATTGGGATACCTAAGAAAATTCATGCATTCTGATCAGAGGAGTGATCTCTGCTGTCCCCTCTCTGTTGGCACTTTTTTTTCCCACTTTGATGCAGACACAAAGACTGAACTGAGTGTATTTTTGGTACAAGCTTCTATAACAGAGTGCCACACAATGAGTGGCTAAAATAGCAGAAGTGTATTCTTTCAAAGTTCTGCAGTCTTAATGTCCCAAATTGAGGTATCAGCAGGAGGGGTTCCCTCTGAGGGCTGTGAGGGAAGGATTTACTCCAGGCATCTCTCCTTGGCTTATAGATGCACCATCTTCTCCCTGTGCCTCTTCACATGATCTTTCTCTGAGCTGATCTCATGTCCTCTTAATGAGGTCCTCTTATGACACATGCTCACCAGCCTGTAGTGAGTGCGGAATGCTGTGGATGGCTCATCAAAACATGAGAAAGACATGCACAGAGACAAAACAGTTTCCATGGGGAAGTAAGAACAGAATGGCCACTCTCTCTAGTAGGGAGCGCCTTGTCTCTATTCCCAAGAAGATTTTTATTCAGAAAGCAGACTCAGTTTGTGGATTTACAGTCTGGCAGAAAGGATCAAAGGTGAATAGGTGACTTACAAGATGCTAACAGAACTCCTGCTGTGATTCTGGGCAGAGATTGGAGTTTTAACATATGAAAGGACTACAGGTTCCAAAGGTGTCCTGTCTATGCCTTTAAATTCCGAGTTAATAACATCCTCCAGCAAACAGATCTCACAGGATTTTGCATATTCTATGTCCTAGGCTGATTACCCCAGGGGTCCGCCATCTCCAGTCTGAGCTGCCCCTTTGGCTATTTGCTTAGCCCTGAGAAGGGCAGGAGACAGAGGCAGCCAGGAGACTTGGATTTCTCACATCTAAGAACAAAGACTCAGGCTTTGACAAAGCCGAGGGGGCAGGGGTTGATGTCGATCACCCCTTCATTTCCATAGCCCCTGAGTCTCTTCCCAGAGGCCTTCTCGTGATCATGCCTGTCTTAGGTTCATTCTCTTTTCTAGAGAATTGTTACCCGTCATTGGCTAACTGATCAAGCATTTAAAGGCCAGGCACAGAACAGGCAGCGTTCATGCCAGGGAAATAAGTTGTGTCTCCTTAGTGGCTCCTGGTCTGGAGGTCTCTCATTCAGCCTAAGTCACAGGGGGTTACAGCTTCCTGAGACCAGGCAGGGTGGTCCCCAACACTTTAAAATTTCTCCCCTTAATGAGGACATAAGTCCTATTGGATTACATCCCACCTTACTGACCTCATCTTAACTATTTACACTGGCCCTATTTCCAAAGATTACATTCTGAGCTCCTGGGGATTAGGGCTTTACCATATAAATTTTGGAGGGATACAATTCAACTCATGACACTGAGGCATTCACTGTACAACTTGAGGGATGATCAATGACTACTAAGGCCAATTGACTGAAGATGGTAATGTGGACAGAAGAGCTTTCCTTGGTCTTTGATAGCACAGCTGAGCTGTGAGTCCATGCTGCAGCCATCTCCCTCTAGAATTTGTGTTATTACAGTGGGCTGGGGGAACCTTAGTGTCTTTAGCCAATGTAAGTTAAATTTTAGGCCCCTTGTGGTCCTACTGATATAGATCCTTCCAGGTGTCTTCTGGTGTTCTGAATGCTGAGGTTTTGATCCTGGGAAATCACTGAAGTCAGTAGTACTGGGGTTTCTACACTTAGAATCTTAGAATAAAGTAAACATCTTCTCCAATGAAATATCCCCTACCGTTAGCAGGTATTTATTTCTTTTGAATACTCAGCTTCTAACCCCTTTCTCTGAGTAAAAACACACTATACCTTTTGGAGAAATTCCTCTCTCTATAGGATTCAGTTTTGGTGAGATTAAAAGTCAAGTTGCCAGCCGAGAATACCTTGAGCCAAATGCAGATGTGAGACCCAGATTAGGCCCACCTTTCATTTGTCCTTGAGTGACGCAAAGCTAGAAACATGCTCAGGCGTCCTTTGCAGTGTCAGAGCTCCCTCTTTGCCCTTTTCTCACCTGGAATTTCAACTTTCATCTTGAGGCTACAAGGGCTACAGTTTCCTTTGAATATTTACCAATTTTTGCTTAATTTGTCCAGTGTCTGTTTCTGTCTTGTGTGATCAAAGAACCCTACAATTCCAGACAGTAATGAAGGATGTTCACTGATATTTGGAGACTTGGAAAATCACCACATTCCTTCTGCTTCAGGAAAAAGAGAGACTTCCCCATTTGTAGGTTTATTCAAATAATTTCTTCAATTCTGATTTGATTTACCTGGGTTCAGCTGGGATAGTTGTTAAGTTGGTCTCACCATCCCTTCCCCATCCCCCAGTCTCCCATGAACAATTAAAGGTGTTTCCAGATGCTGGCTCTTGAGTTGGTGGTTCTATACCTGTTATAGCAGCAAGGGCTGCTGGTACCTACCTTGCTGGGTTTTAGGACCTGTAGTTTTAAAACTTCTTTTCATGCTTATGCTTTCTGTCATTACTGCCCATCTAGAAAAAAAGAGGAAAAATAATTTCAGTGAAATCCAACTGACCAAAGGGCCAAGAACATGTTCAGTGCAAAAGCTGGACATGTTCTTAAATACTGACTTTAAATATCAGTAATACACTGGCCTTCATTTTTTAAAATCAACACTTGAACTCAACAAAATTCTACACATAATCATTTTCAGTGAAAACCAATATGGGGCCAATTTTTAAAAAAGATTTTATTTATTTATTTTTAGAGAGAGGGGAAGGCAGGGAGAAAGAGAGGGAGGGAAATATCAATGTATGGTTGCCTCTCATGTGGCCCCCACTGGGAACCTGGCCTGCAACCCAGGCATGTGCCCTGATTGGGAATCAAACAGGTGACCCTTTGGTTCGCAGCCCATGCTCAATGAACTGAGCTCCACCAGCCAGGTCTGGGGCCAATTTTTATTCCTTCCAATATTTCTTAATTTGTCTATGGTCCAGGAAATCTCCAGGAACCTGCTTTAAGCCTTTAAGATTTCTAATATGATTGGCCCAGTTGAGAAATGTTTTTGCTAGTCATATCTGACCAGAGGCCCTTTTCTTTCCATGTGAAGTAGGATCTCTGGTTTTGCAATAAAGGGAATCAGAGCAGCTGAACTTAAATCCACATGTCTAGCAGTAGCACCATGTTCAATTTATTGTTGGCAGGAGGCTTGTCTATCTATTTTGACAACTAAAATAACCAAAAAGCTTCCCAGGAGAATTTTAAGAGTTCTGAGAATAAAGTATAAAGTCATTAAATCCACTATACACATTTTAAAGGCAGATCACAAGAGTAGTTCATTAATAGTATCCACAATCATAATAACTCAAATTAGTTGAGTACATTTCGTTTGAGATTCACAAAGTTGCTTTGTGTCACCACTATCCAGTTGACCTACCCCTGACTCCCAGGCTCTTCTTCATGTTCTCATGGCAGCTGGGTTTGCTTTTTCAGTAGATTATATGTTATAAATATATATCATATGTCTAGAAATTGATGATTGCTTCTTTCTCTCAAATAAAAAGACAATTCTTTAAATCCAGAAACTGTCCCTTATGTGCCTCTGTGTACCAAACACACTCATACAGAAGACAAATAAATATGAGTGATGATACTCTGAAATGGATATCTTCATTATGAGTTTTTCTAAAGGGCAAAAAAGGCACAGAAAAGAAGGAGTAAGGAAGAAGAAAAAAATTCTACTGAGAAGGACCTCTGGCCTTGCGTCTTCAGGCCATCTGAAAAATTCAGAGTGACCAGTTTGTGTCACTGAATAGTGAGCCCACTCCACTTCCTGCAGATCCATAGAGGTATAATTTAGAGATGAGAATGATATTAATCAATGTCTAACATTATGAGGATGAGACAGGTACAGAAGGATGTAGCAACTTTTATTTGTGAACATTTAGGGGACCTACTGTGCTTGGGTTCATTGCTGCTGGCATGCATTTCTCAGAGGTCAGCATAGAACTGTCTTCTTGTTCACTGCTTTAGGTCATTTGAAGGAAGCCAACTGAATTGGTGAAAATCTGGCTCATAGAGCTCTTCTCAGGTAAAAGGGTGTGGTTACCTTCAAGAGATATACATGAGCAAAAATTGCATATTGCTGAGTCATGTTATAAAAAAACAGTCTGGAATCTGTCCTAATGAATACATAGAAACGAAAATTAATATTGAACCATGGCATGGTAAGTTCCTATTCACATCTTTGGCCTTCAGAATAGTTTGTTCTTAAATGCTTCCTATCTCCTCCTTATCTCCTATCATTTCCTTGACTCATTTTGCTCTACCTTTAGTTCCCCCTATACTACTGGATCTGCTAACAAGTAATCTTTGCTCTTCATCTGACTTAGCTTCTAAGCTGCAATCATGACTATTGGCTACTGTCTTCTTGAGAAGCTCTCCCACCTTGACCTGTGGGATACATAGTCTTCTCCCTGCCCCACCTGAATGTTCAGCCTCATTTTCCTTTTCTAGATGGTTGGATTTCCTCCACTCTCAGCCCCAGGACCACTTCTCTTCCCCACCTATGGTCTCCATAGGAACAATTTCATCTACACCTGTTGTCACAGGGAACAGTCACACTGATGGCATGTGCAGCCAAGCCACTGGTCTGGGCTCCAGGCCCAATCTCACATTGCCCACTGGAGAGCTGCACACCTATGTCTCACAGCTCCACAAACTCACATCTAAAATAGAAGCCATGACCTTCCCACAAACCATTTCTCTTTTGAGATTCTAGGAATTTATGACTTCTCTTTCTCCTTGTCTCCCCCATCTGATCCACCTGCCTCCTCTCCATTGCCAGGGTCATCTGTTTGAATCAAAATATGTCAAACAAAGTAAATCTGAGTGGGCAGCCCCATAAATCAGCATTTTCTCACAATGAGCAATGAAATATCCTCTTTATAGTCACTACTAAATTCTACCTTCTACAATGTCTTCTCTCATGATGCTTTTTTCCATGTTATATTGCACAATGCTGTTGTATCATCATGGACTGGAATATACTGCATTTTACAGAAACAGTGTTCCCTCTCTCCCGCTCCTAGCCCTTTACAAATGCCTCTGCATGGCCCTCAACATGACCTTGAGGGGGGTGAAGCTGGATGTCTCCCCACATTCTTCCTCCCTCTGGGCCTATGGTATGCTGGATGAGGAAACTACACACCCAGGTGGGTCCTTGGAGTGGTAGTCCTTCTGCTTGGAATGTTTCTCTGTTCCCTGGTCACAAACAGCTGACCACTTTCTCTTAAGTTCTACTATTCCTTGTAGATTTTTTTAAAAAGTCACCTGTATTGCATTACTGCACTTTGTCTGCTGTGAATCTATCTTTCCAAGAAGGCTTTGATCTCCTGAGAGTGAGGTGTCCAGTCTTGATTATCTTTGACTGACAGGATGCCTGGTGTGTGGTAGTCATTGGTCAATGTTTTCAGATTACTTTGCTGAGTGCTTTTCTTGGGCCCCAAGGATGTGATGACAGAGGTTTGGGACAAGTGTGTAGTGTCCAAATGGAGGGCTACAAGCTCTGCTGTCCCATATTCTCTTTGTCTTTCTTGGGGCTCCCAGCCAGCAGCTGGCCCAGGCCTGAGAGTTCACACAGCCCCAGTTCTGTTGGTCTTCTCCAGGGTGTGAGGACAGGAATTGGCAAGGAGAGGAGACTTGTCCATGTTACCCGCTAGGGACCCCAATCTAGATCTTCATATACAGCCACTCATCCAAGCCCCATGACTGAGGAAGTGTGACAGGCCCACAGAATGAGTCCTAATTGGTGACTCTAGGAGGCCCCAGCTTCAGGACAATAATCATCCATGTGGATGTGAACTCTCAGTTTAATTTCTGAGATGGCAACAGAGCTTCAGAAACGTGAAGAGAATATTCCATGTCAACAAACTTTTTTAGTATAAGAGGTCTGTCTGGAAAAAGTCCTGTCATTGTTAATAAAACAAGAAAGGTATGTGTGACATGGATGTAACCCAGCAGCCAAGGAGAGTGGACTGGAATGCACATGCATGAACAATGACTTCACTGTGCTAGTCAGTGGGGGTGGTAGATGCCCTTGAGTGGGCATGTGCACTGTGGGGCCATTGCATTCAAAATGACTGAGCAAGTACAGCAACAAATTTGCATCAAAGTTTGCATTAAGCTTGAATATTTCTCCACAGAAACTATTTGGATGATTAAGAATGCTGAAGCCATGGGCTTCTGGTGATTGGCAGCTTCATCACAACAATGTACCCACTGATGTATCATGTCTCATGCAGAATTTTTCAGCAAGACATCAAATTACCAGGTATCTTAGACCCTCTACAGCCAAGACTTGGTGCCCTGTGACTTCTGGCTTTTTCCAAAACTAAAATCACCTTTGAAAGGGAAGAGATTTCAGACCATTGATGAGATTCAGGAAAATATGATGGGGTAGCTGATGGTGATTGGGAGAACTGTGTGAGGTTCCAAGGTGCCTACTTTGAAGGAGACAGAGGAGTCATTGTACTATGTACAATGTTTCTTGTATTTTCTTCAATAGATGTATTTATTTTTCATATTTGTATGGATGGATACTTTCTGGACAGATCTATGTCCCATGAAATATTTGAATATACTTTTTATTAGTCAAAGTTATCTTTAAAATTAATCATCACATACTTAAACTAAAAATGCAAACTCATTGTTTATAGAGTGTGTACTGGGGTGACTTATGTTTGTACATCACCCTGCTATTCAGGATATACTTCAGCATCTATTATCTTGTTTAATTTTCATGACCCCTTTGAGTTGGTGTGGCTAGGCCTTATTGTCACCATTTTCAGGTGGATAAATATAAGCAAAGAAAGGTACAGAGTATTGCTCAGTGTTACACAGCATGCAAAGAAGAGAATTGGGACTGGAATTCACTTAACCACCCTGCACCTTCTTCAGGGTAAAACTCCGACCCTCTGGTCATAGGCTACTGTGCATGAGGGTGTGTCTTGGGCTCATAAACTGGAGTTCAAGTGAGAACTGAGGATAGGTGAGGATAGGTGGAGGGAAGGAGGACTTTCATTTCTATTCATGGCCCAACAATTTTCTCAGCTCATATCTTCACAACCATAGGAATGAAACTGATGATTAGGCTGGTTAAGTACAGGGCCCCTCTTGCTTGGGGAGCTATGTGTGTGGGGGGTCCAGATGGCTGGCATAGAGCTGGAAAGGGCTCTCTGATGCTCTCTAGGAGGTGGTTCAATTCTCCTCTTGCCTGACCTGTCTCTGCACAGGAAGCCATTGGGGTTTGCTTTGCTGCTGGGTTTGACCACTTGCCTGTAGTGTGGTTTTTGAGCCCAAGCTCTTTGGGTGAATTTAATTACCTTAATTGAATGATGTTTTCACTTATCAGTAAGGAGAAAGCAGGAAGCCAGTTGAGATGACAGGGGTTGGCTTTATCACACCCAGAAGGCCCTAACAAATTGGAATTGATTTCTCTTACTCCTCTTTCTGGGTGTTTTTTTGAGTCATTGACTCAGGCATGCTTGGAGGAGCTCTTCACTGAAGTGAACTGTGACAGATGGCCCATTCCAGCTGGTGAATGTGCAGAGGTCCCACACGTAGGCTCTGCCACCCACCCCCACAGCACCTTGGGCCTCACCTTGTGCCTTGTTGGTCAGTCTTGGGCCAAGCGCTCTACCTCTCTGTGCAATTGCCAACAGCACTCCTGCTTGATGTTTCAGCGGTAATGTCCTTGTCTATGCCCTACATTTTATGAGGTGAACAATAAAATGGCAAATTGACTTTCTTAGTTGGGGTCTTTCAGAAGAGAGTAGCAGATATATATTGAGTGTCTAAGGGGTGGCAGGTCTCAGGCCCATTGTTGCATGTGCCTGTGCTCATTCCTTTCTTCCCCATCTTACAGCTCAGGAAACAGGCTACATGTGTAAGGGGCCTCCAAGCCCTGGTGCACATATGAAGGTAGGATTTACCAGGGAATGTGGCTGAAGAAAACAGCTTGCTTGGGCTTGTACGGCCCATGGAGCTGGCTGTGAGTTGTTGTCACAGTGGCTGTGGATGTTCTGCTGTCCTTGGGAGAGAGCTCAGGAATAGGGGTGATTTCTTCCTGGGGCTCAGACCAGCCTCACTCCCATGTCTGGCCTGGGCCATAGTCTGGTCTGCTGTGTCAGGATGGGATGTTTCCTCAGGAGCCTCTGAACATTGCCCAGACCTGGGGCTGTATCTACAGTTAGAGGCCAGGAAACCAGCACAAGAAAGGTTGGGTCTGATTCAACTGAGTGCTCCCCAGGACAGGACAGTGCTAGCACCTGGCATCACACACCTCCGGGGAACCCAGTTGCAGGAGAAAAGAGGATAAGTAAGGCATGGAGACATGGGTTGGGGGCACTGAGCAATGCTCACAACTGGCTCTCTGGGGCAAAAGCCCTGCTTTGTGGCATTGGTGAATTTCCTGCTACTGACTTGGTATCAAGGACTGAGTTGAGATGAGGTATGCACAGAGGGCCCCCATGAGGTGTACTTGTACTTGTGCTGATAACAATATTTGGGCTGTGGTCTCATCCATTTCTGGTTGTCAGGCATTACAGGGGTCAGGTCTTTGAGCTCCTGGTGGCCAGATGGACTGGAGTATCACTATCTCTGGATGCTTCCATTTACCAGAAGGAGATCAGGCCTGGCACTGTTCAACTTCTCGGCCCTGCTCTACCAGGAGCCTCATATATACATATATTTTCCTATATATACATAGGCCATTCATTTGTTAAGCAAACAAATGAATGAATAAGAGAAGCCTTATTTCCTGAGCATCTGACATAAGATAGGCATTTAATATACTACAATACTGTTGATTCATATTTATTATTATGTAATTAATACTTGCAACAATCTGTGAGAAAAAAAATTGCTCTTGTTATTTACCCAGAAGGACTTGGAATCCAGAGTTTAATACCTGGTGGTATGGGGCTTGAACCTGGAGCTGCTGGAGAGGGAGAGGGTTCCTGCAACCTGGATTTGCAGAGGCTCCTCTAGGAGCTTCTGAATGCCTGCTGCAGGTTGAGAACCTCTGCTCAACAACACCCCACCCCTGGCCACCCTGCAGCCCCTACATTCTTGGTTCTCACCCTCAGGTCTCCCTGGAGCTCATCTTAAGAATAACAGCCACAAAATATCCTATTTCTCATGTCCCATTATATTTGGGAGCCCACAAACAGGGTACAAAGGCCTGGTATGCCTGCCCTGCCCCTACTGGCAGGCAAATGGTTCTCCAGTTAAAATGTATGAAATCATACAGATGTTGGACAAGTCACTCAGTTTGTCTGAGCCTTAATTCTGTTTTTGTAACTTGGGGCTGATAAGAAGACAAATCCAGTGACCTGGTATTCACGGCAACCCATGTAGATTATCAAGTTGTGTTGCAGGGATAATTAGCTGATGGCCTTGACTCCACCTTGGAGAGCCTTGTCCAAAGAGAAGCCCCTTCAGAGGCTTCCAGAGAAAGAGGCACTTGGCTTTGTTGGGAGTGAGGCGTCCCTCAGCAACCATCTTTTCTCTAGTCCTTGGGGAAGAACACCTTTTGCAAACAGCTTTGGGGTGTCCCAGGCTTGGGCAGAGACAGGAGGTTTCAGGAGGGCTCTAGGACCACCGGAGGGCAGCAGGGTTACAGAGTTCTCCTCACCATCTGTGGACCCATTTCTCCTTCTGTAAACTGGTGTGTGTGGCTGGTTGGCAAAGGCAAAGAAACAGAGCTGAAGAGTCATCAGTGAGCATCAGCACCCTGCTTAGTGCTGCCAGACACTCATTCGATTTATCCAGCTTCTACTGCCTGCCATGAACTTTATTTTTTTTAATCTTTAAAAAACATTTTCAATTATAGATTATATCCAAAATTTTGTTCAGTGGTCATAACCCCTGGCAAGTTAAGCGGAGCTTATGTTAGAGGAATATGAGGTGGAGAAATTGACAATCAGAGAGGTTAAGGGATTTGCTCAAATTCACACAGTGGAGAGGGGCCCTGGGCTCCATGTCTCTGTCTTCCCTACTCAGCCAAGGCAGAGAGGGGCTTTAGGGGCATGGAAGGGCATTGTGTCATGGAAGGACATCAGGTTCTGGCAGTTCTTCCTCCACAGTAGTGCCCCTGGAGGGTACGGGAGTGTGGCAACCTTTCTCTCAGCACCTCTCTTCATCTTCTATGGCCTGTCTCTTCCCACCAGGAGCATTTGCTTTAGTAAAGCCAGAGAAGGCATTTGTTGGACCTGGCTGTCTTTTGGGGAGTGTCCAGGAGGGTACTCTTCCCTGTCCCTGGATGGCCAGGAAGGTAAGAGTGTCTGGGATAGGGGAGAGCCACAACCTCCTACACACACACACACACACACACACACACACACACACACACACACATCAATCAGAGCCTGGCTGTCTCTGGCCTCTTTGGTTCTCTGGAGGCTGGAAAGTAGATGGAAGATGGCTGGTTGGTCAAGGACAGCTGCCCTTTCTCCAACCAGTATCACAGTGGTGAGTCCAGCTCTGCCAGGAAAGGAAAGAGAGAACTTCTCTGACATGAGAGGCATGGTCATGGCACAGAGGAACATCCCGCCTTCTTCATGAAACCCCTCATGGAATGCTTTACAGAGGCAAGGAAAAGAACTCAGACATAGCCTCAAGTCATCCTTCTAAAAATTAAAACTGTTGCTCTTCTAAATAACTGATAAAGTCATTTAAAACAGTGACTCGAGTTGATATGAAAGATCAGTTTCTTGGAGAGCTCCCACTGAGTCAAAACCTTGTCCCCCTTTCCTTCCTGAAGGTAGTATCCTTGCTTCTCAGAAGGCCCTGGGGGCTTGTTAGACAGCATGCTGGGTCCTACCCCAGAGACAGCACTCAGGAGGTTGGGGTGATTGTGGTGCTGGGGATGCAGTGTGGGAACCACACTTGAAGCACCCTGCCCTGTGCTTTGAGTGATGTGAGGCTGTACCACTTTCTGGGAGGTTGTATTGACAGGTCACAGACTCTTTGAGGCACTTGGATCTCGTGGATCTCAACCACTGTGGTTTGCACTGTGTTTGCCTTGTCCTGGGCCTGCTCTAGGCAGGCCATGTGTATGTGGGGCACAGAAATGAATCAGAAATTTGGCCTACTTCAAGAGATGATTTCCTCTAAGGGCAGACCAGGCAGAGGTCAGTGCATGTTGCAGGGTCAAGGATGGAAGGAGAGAGGTCTTACCAGGCAGGGCATGCTAAAAGGCATCTGTGAGAGAGCTTTGGCTGTTGGTCTGTGCACAGTTAGACAGCTGGGTCCAGCCTAAGCACTGAGGTGGAAAGAGCAGGAGTTTAGAGTCAGACCAGTGCTCCCATTTCCTACCCCTGTTCCACTTCAACAAATTACTTCAGCTCTCTGAGCTTCTGCTTGTTCATGTTCATCTGCGACAATACCAACTTTCCTGGGTGGTTGTGAAGGGTGGAGGTAAAGAATTGTCAAGAGTCTAGAAGAGACCGAAGATGGAGGCGTAGGTAGACACACCGTGCCTCCTCGCACAACCAAAATAGGGACAATAACAATTTAGAAACAGAATAACAACCAGAACTAACAGAAAACTGAACTATATGGAAGTCAGACAACCAAGGAGTTAAACTAGACACATTCATCCAGACCTGTAGGAGGGGCAGAGTCAGGCAGCAGGGTGGAGAGGGGTTGTGGCACAAAAGCAGTGGCACTGGGCAATTAAGGCATCCTAGGCACGCAAGACTGCAGTGGGTGGACCCTGGACGTGGAGTGGCAAGGGGCAGACCCAGCAAGGTGGTGATTGTGAAACAAGACACTACCTGCAACCCAGAGTCACGGCGCTGGGAAATAGAGCCTCAGGGCTCTATTTCACTGATTGAAAACACCTGTGGGGGTTGCGGTGCCAGGAGAGGCTCCCAGCTTCACAGGAGAGTTTGCTGGAGAGACCCACAGGGTCTTAGAACATGCACAAGCCGACTCACATGGGAATCAGCACCAGAAGGGCCCAGTTTGCTTGGGGGAAGCGGCGGAAGGGACTGAAATCTGACAGAGAACAGAGCAAGCGCCATTGTTCCTTCTCGGACCCCACCCCCACATACAGCGTCACAACCCAGTGACCAGGTTGCCCCGCCCTGGTGAACACATAAGGCTCCGCCCCTCATATGAAACAGGTGTGATGAGACAAAGAAAAAATGGCCCAAACCAAAGAACAGATCAGAGTCCCACAGCAAATACAACTAAGTGACCAAGAGATAGTCAACCTATCAGACGCACAGTTCAAAGCACTGGTGATCAGGATATTCACAGAACTGGTTGATTTTGATCGCAAACTAGATGAAAAAATGAAGGCTATGCTAAGTGAAATAGAGGAAAATTCACAGGGAACCAACAGTGATGGGAAGAAAACTGGGACTCAGATCAATGGAGTGGACCAGAAGGAAGAAAGAAACAACCAAACAGAAAAGAATGAAGAAACAAGAATTCAAAAAAATGAGGAGAGGCTCAGGAACCTCCAGGACATCTTTAAATGTTCCAACATATGAATTATAGGGATACCAGAAAGGGAAGAGGAAGAGTAACAAGAGGAAAATTTATCTGAACAAATAACAAAGGAGAACTTTCCCAATCTGGCAAAGGAAATAGACTTCCAGGAAGTCCAGGAAGCTCAGAGAGTCCCAAAGAAGTTGGACTCAAGGAGGAACACACCAAGGCACATCATAATTACATTAGCGAAGGTAAAAATGAAGGAGAGAATCCCAGAAGCAGCAAGAGATAAGGAGACAGTAACCTACAAAGGAGTTCCCATCAGACTGTCAGCTGATTTCTCAAAAGAGACCTTACAGGCAAGAAGGGGCTGGCAAGAAGTATTCCAAGTCATGAAGGGCGAGGACCTACAACCAAGATTGCTCTATCCAGCAAAGCTTTCATTTAGAATGGAAGGGCAGATAAAGTGTTTCCTAGATAATGTCAAGTTAAAGGAGTTCATCAACAAGCCCTTATTACATCAAATGTTAAAGGGATTCATCTAAGAAAAATAAGATTAAAAATATGAACAGTAAAATGACAGCAAACTCACAATTATTAACAACCACACCTAAAACAAAAACAAAAACAAAAACAAACTAAGCAATCAGCTAGAACAGGAACAGAACCACAGAAATGGAGATCACATGGAGGGTTAGCAACAGGGAAGGGGGAGGAGGAGAGAGGGGGAAAAGTTATGGAGAATAAGTAGCATAGATGGTAGATAGAAAATAGACAGGGGAAGGCAAGAATAGTATAGGAAATGTAGAAGCTAAAGAACTTATAACACATGGACATGAACTAAAGTGGGGGAATATGGGTGGGAGAGGGTATGCAGGGTGGAGGGGAATGAAGGGGACAACTGTAATAGCATAATCAATAAAATATATTTTGAAAAAGAAAAGAGCCTAGAAGAGACCTACACAGAGTAAGTATTTGATGAATGGATGCTTCCACCATTAGAGATCTTGGGTTTTTAAAGCAGACAGTGCAGGGAAGGAATCCCATAACTACCATGTCAATACTAACATGCCAACAGGATTGCCAAATGCTTTAAATGAGCTCGTGTGTAAAAAGCACATGCTGGTTCTCACTAAATGCTGTCATGCATCATTTCTAATTCCCAGACAGGTCAGTATAACATTGTGTGAAGGGCATGGACTAAAGCCAGATCCTCTTAAGTGTGTTTCCTGGCTGTACTGGCTAAGAGTGGCCCTCAGCACATTACAAAACCTCTTTGAGTTTTGGTTTTCTCATTTGTAAAATGAAACTACTAAGAGTACCTGACTTGTGGGGTCACTATGAGGACCCAGTGATTCGTGTCTATGAAGTGGTAAGCCTTTAGTGACTATCCATATCAATCACTGTTGTTCCCACAATGCAGCCTGCTTTACCCAGGGCCAGAGTCCTGAGACATGACTTTTCCTTTCTCCAAAATAAGAGGGGTGAGAAGCGAGGCAGTGACTGATTACAGCATTGAAAGGGCTCTCCTGTCCTTGGACCCCCCACCATGTTTGTCCTCTCTGCTGGTTTCCTACATCGGCAAACTAGCCAGGTCTTGGTCTTAGAAAAGATCTCAGCAGCCCTCTGGTGACATCAGTGCTTGTATGGCATCCCCTTGAATAGTGGGTTCGCAACTCTTTGGCAGTCACCTGAAGCAATTTGGAGAAACTTTGTATGCTCAGTTGAGATTTAAGATTAAGGTTGGGTAAATTTAAATTACATAAAAGTAGGTACAGTTTTAACATCCTTTCTTTTTCTCAGGTGGGGCTAGGGGACAGAGGAGGGTGTTCTAGCTGATGTGGGTGTATGCTGAGGTGTCCAGACACTGCCATGTTGTCATGTAGTGGGAACATTACTTTCCCTCCACCCCAAGCACTGAAGGGGCCCAGACCCATCACCTTCATTTGCACAAAAGGGCAGATAATAATGATGTGTTAATGTCCAGTGGTCATTGTCAGGATACCACTGTCATGGTACCAGTCATCACTGGTACCATGGAGGACCAGTTACTCTCCTGCTGAGTAATAAGCATGATCAGCTGAACCCTAAAACACTGGGCTTTATCTTCAGTGACCTCTGGAAGGAAAAGCCCCCAAGTTGGAGTTCAAGCAGAAGAGAAAATAATGGACAAATATGGCAGTTTTATTTCTATCATGTGCCTGGCACTTTTTATGTTTATGCATTTAATGCACGAAGGACGCTTAGTCCCCCTGGTTGGCAATCAACACTTTTGGTATCCCCATTTTAAAGGGGGACAAAAAGAGGCACAGAGGCTTGCTGAGAAGGGTAGAGCTGGCCTGTGAACCCAGATCTGCATGGTCCTGAAGACCCTACTGGGTGCCCCCAAGGTCCTCCTGGGAGCAGTGTGGACTCTCTGAAGATCTGAAAGGATGGGCCTGCCTAGGCATGTGTAGCTTTTCTAAGGAAGGTTTTGACTACTGGTGAGTGGACTAGCCTTCTTTGTAGAGACTCAGTTTAATGCTGATGTGAGCTATAGGTCTATGAGGCAATTAGGAAAAGATGTGAGCTCTGAACTCAGGCCTCAGGTTTACATCTCAGCCCCTTAGTAGCTGTACCTCCTGCGGCAACCTCTTTAAGCTGCAGTGTCTGCTCTGTGAAGGGAAACCCAAGACCTACCATGCTGGGTAACCTTGAGAACAGAACCAAGTAATGTACATAAGCACTTTCCATATGGGAAAACAACACAACCAGCAATTGCCCTAATGAAAATGGTGGACACACCGAGGGCAAGAAATGGCTCAGAGTTCTGACTCCTTAAACTCTGTGGCCTTTAGGCTTGACTTGCCTCGGAGAGGGGCAGACAGGTCCAGGTGAGGAGATGAGCTGGTGGTGATGCATGTGGTGGGGTTGCCCCAGGACAGGGCAAGTTGAGACAGCTCCATGGTGGCCTGGCTGTTGCAGTTGGGGCTCAGTAGTGTGAGGCCTGAAACCAGCCTCCAGACTCAGCAGACTGTGGGCAGCACACTGGTTACCCAAGCAAATCTCAGTTTCTTCTCCTCCTGGCCTTCCTTAAGCTTCAGGTAAAAGCTCTAAGATGGGAGATGGCTAAGATAAAGTCCCAACGTTAGCTTAGCCTTATAGTCCCTCAGCAGCTGAGTCCCACTCTGGAAAGGGTCCTCAGGGAAAGAAGGCCCCACCTGAGATAAAGGAACAATGTACAGGCTGAAGAGGTCCCTAGGAGGCTCTGGGCTCTTACTGACACCATGTACCAGCATCTCCATAGGATCTGGAAGCACTTTCAGGCCTCGCCACCTGGGCTGAACCTTGAGGGAGGGCCATGCAGAGAATGGAAGTTATGAGGAAGGCCTCTTCTCACTTTCACATGGTGTGGTCCAGAGGGGACCCTTTCTCATTTTTACAAAGAAAGGGAAGTCTGTCTGTCAAGTGCTGGGCAGAAAGCTACTAATACTGGTTGACTGGCTTTTTGGACCCTCTTGTCTGATTCCCAAACACTTCAGCTCTATTCTCAAAGTTTGTGAGGCTGATGACACAGGTTCCCAAGGGAATGCACTTGGCAACAAGTGGCCTTCAGTCTTCCACCAGAGAACTGAGGTCGGCAGAGAAACTGCTCTGCCTCCACCTTGGCACAGAAGGCCATGCATTACTCACATGTGCAACCCCTTCAGGGAATGTTCCAGAAGGACGCCAGTGTCCTAGAGTGGGGATGATGCACCTCTGTAGTGCTTTACATGCTCCATTTTTGAGTTTTGATCCATCTCTCTTGGTCTTGTCCCCCTCTCTTCATCCATCCTCACCAACTTGAGTTATGCAACCACTGGGAAACAAGTAGTAATTAAGAGGTGTTTTGGAGTTTCCCAATTAGGTAAATGAAATATAAGATTGAGTTGTAGGGCTATGCATTGGCTGGATTTGGTGAAATGTGGTTTAAACCCACAAATGGAAGAAAAACCAATACCCATTGCAACCTGCTGGGAAGTGTTGCATTGTGTGTCTCCACAAGGGCCACCTTCTGTTAAAGCCCTTTTCATCTCTAGTAACCCTGGACAGATGGAGTGAAATCCCAAGAGACAACAAGGAAGAGAACCCGCCTCTGGCTCCATTGGCCAGCAGGTTTCAGTGCTGAGATTTCTGGTATACTCTGGAGGAGCAGGGCTATTTCCAGACGTGGAGCTTCCCCTTTCTATAAGGGTCTCTAGGGCTTCCTTAGGGTCAGGAACAAAGAAATGGAAAATAACAAGACACTTCTGAGGGCCTGTGACCCCCCCTGACCTTCCCTGTCTCCGCCACATACTGCTGTCCCCTGGTTTCCAGAGAATCCAAGCCCCTCTGTTACCAGTACCCAGCACTCCACCAGCCTCTTTCCTCCCAGTGGGCACAGTTGTTCCCATGCCAATGATTTTCTGGTCACCAGAGAGCAGGCGCAATTGTTCCCCTCCCAAAGACTCAGGGGCAGACACAAGCTAGACTCAGGTCACCTGGAGATGTCTATTTATAAACCATCCTGATAAGCATAATCTTCCCTGCTTAGCCCAGGCCACACTAAACAGCAAAGCTAACTCCCCCCTAGTGGCAAACCAAACATTTCCTGTAACAGTTAGACTGGAAAAACTGGCCAGGGAGAGGTAGGGTGCTCCAGAGCCAGCCACTGGTCCTGCAGGGTCTGTTTCAACTGCTAGAACCCTCATTGTGTGTGTGCCTGTGTGTGTGTGTGTGTGTGTGTGTGTGTGTGTGTGTGTACCAAAGTGGTGCATCTCAGGGAGTGTTGCACGACATGGTCAGGAAACTTTTTCTGTAAAGGGCTGAAAATTAAAATATTTGTTTTTACTGGCCATATGGTCTAGGCTATTGCAGCCTTAGAAAATATGTAAATGAACGACTGTGGCTATGTGCCAATAAAACTTTATTTACAAAATCAGGCACTCAGCCCACAGCTGTGTTTTACCAAACACTGTTGTAAAGGGAACTAAAAAACTGGAAAGTTGGACCTCATTTACCACAAACACTTGTTTAATCTCCTCTCCAGGATTTCTATATTTAAGAACTTTAAAAAATACTTCAAATAGAGTTTATTATAATTGGGTTAGATATATTGAAGAAATGGTCCACAGTTTAGTTAAAAATAGTCATTATTTTCCAGAACAGTTTTAGGTTTACAGCAAAATTGAGCCATTGGGTGAAAAACACAAAAGTTTCCCATATACTCCCTACTCCCATATGCATAGCCTCCTCCATTATCAACATCCACACATATATTTTAAAGTCCTAAAAAATAATTTTTAAAGGCTATCCAGCTTTATCCATATATTCAATATTCTTCCACAATAAAAAATAAAGACATGATTTTAGATTTGGTGCAAACTGCTTTGTGGGAGTCTGCTTGGGGATCCCCAGGGTGTGGGGGAACACGCAGTCCAGTGGGGCCCCTGTGATGAAACACTCATGTTCTCAGAGTCCACAGCCAGAATGTAAATGACCAAGTGTCCTTTGTTACAGCTGGTAGGATCCTGCTCCCCTCAGTGCTAGAGGACACAACATAGTCTCCTGCCATAGAACTTGTGACCATGGGGTCACCCTCACTTGGCAGCACACTGACCTGGGCACATCCATAGGTATGTGCCCACTCATCCATGTGGGAACAGAGTGGCTTGACAGAGACACGTGAGGAAATAGTCACACCAGGCTATAACATGTACTCTGTGTGGCATACCCCTCATGGTCCACACAGCTGTCTTGTACCCATGGCACACCCAGCACATTGAGAAATGCAGCCCTCAATATGCCCCTCAGCAATCACACCTCCCTGCACAGCACCCTGGCCCAGAACTTCATCCCCAATCCTGCTGGCTCAAAGCAAAAGCCATGCTGCAGGAGCTTGCACCTCCCTGCCCACACTGAAAAACCAAAGTTAGTGTCCTACCTTCTACTCCCTGCGAGTTCTGCCGCTTGCTCTTCAGGCCCTCCCAGCAATGAGAGAGAGCCCTGACTTTTCCAGAAACCCAGTTCTGCTCAGCAGCCAAAACTTTGTCCCTTGCCAGCTGGGCTGCCCGAAGATGAGATTCCGGACCCAAACCTCTTCTTTTCCCCAAACCTGCCCATCTGAGGAAAATCAGTGACCAGAAACTGGCCAGACACTGGAAGTCAGTGGAGTGTACCTAAACAGAGACCCAGCTGGGGAAACCAAACGGTGTTCTTGGTGGGGAAGAGGCAAACAGTGAGCACTGCAACGCCCGCGTGGTGTCAAGTGACAGTCAGATTAAACAAACAGCCTCAGCAGCTATTTTTACATCCAGATCAACCATGGGTAATAGATAACTCGGGGAGTGAGAAATTGCTTTCTGCTCCACTGGATCCTAACCATGATTCCAGCTTCAATCCAGAATGATTTCTAAAGCTATTATAGCATCTAGATTCAAATAAAAATATCTCAGGGTGCAAAGTAAAACATTTGTTTAGGGAAATAGTAAAAACATGATAGTATGCGCCTGAGAACTAGCACTCAGAGGCCTGCTGATCTCCTAGGGCAGAAATAGCCCCTTTCATCATCGGCTCAGAAGACCGTAGCCTGCATTCCTCGAGTAAGGAGCGGTACTTGGTTGTGCATTTGGAGCAAAATAACATGCCCAGCTGCAGGCTGGGGGAAGGCCAGGCTGGGGTTTCACGGTGAGAGTTGCAGAAGAATATGAAATAAAATCAGGACAAGGCAAGGCAAGCTCTAACTTTGTGAGGCTGGCTATGGCAGTCCCAGTTGTTTGCAAGGTCCAAGTGCCAGCGGGCAGGTTGTGTTCTACCAGGTGACAGTTCCCCTGTCCATCTCTGGGAGAGGCTGGCCCATTGGTCATTTTCTGTCTTGCCCTAGGGTCATCTACTCCCTAGACTGTCTACAGAACCCCCGACATCTTTCAACCTTCATGTCTTTGCTCATGTGGTGCCATTTCCTGAGTGCCTTTCTCACCGTTCCCAACTTAGCCCTGTTAAAGTCTGCTTACCACCAGTATTTAAAGCAAGAGTTTTTTTTCTTTCTTTCCAAGAACCCTTTCTCACACTCCCTTATTCCACAGCCTGGGAAAGCCAAGGTGCCCAGTCCCTGCTGGGTACCCCACTCTGTATGGTGCTCAAAGCCCTAGGCAGTCTGCATTGCACTGTATCTCTGTGTCTATTTGCTGACTGTCCCTCCTGCCCCTGTGGGCTCCTCATGGCCAGCAACCTCTGTCCAAGCCACAACTCAGTGCCGGCACCGCCTTGAGCCTTGAACCTACTGGTGGCCAGGGTCACAAGGACCTAGGTGAATGCATTTCAGTTACAACAGTCATAGAAGAACTCCTTGTTTCCCCACAGATGAAGGGATCAGATCCTAGCCAGCAAAAGCATCCAGCCCCTCCTCCTCCTGGGAGACTCATAACTTGCCTTCTGCCCTAAGGACTTAGGACCACCTGCTCACTGGTAAGCGGTCAGAATTAGTTTGAGGGAGGCCCAGAATAAATGCCTTGACTTTGTCCACCCCATCCACCTCCCTTGTTTGTCAAAACTAATGCTAGTCAACCTGGCAGATGAAAAGAATCAACTCGAGATCTCAGCCAGCATTAAGAAAACAAAATAGAACATAGGGTTTGGAGCCCTGCCCCCTTGGATTTTTTAACTATTTGACACTAGCTAAATCACTTAACCTCTATACGCCTCAGTTTACTCACCTCTAAGATAGACAGATGGCCTATGCTCTACAGGGTTGAAGTTCAAATGAGTTCATGTATACTGATATGCTCACATATTACAAAGCTTCTCAAATGTCTGTTGTCTTTTTTTTCTCATGGTTTTTACCACATCTTCAACAATTTTTATCATTGCCTGCTGACTTACTATTTTTATGTAAAGAAAACTTTTAAAAACAGAGCTTTATGGCAAACAATAATACCTGCTAAATCATGGATTTGATGTTCTAGTTATATTTTTCCCCTGTCATACATGGCAAAAAAATTATAGCCAGTTCATATGTGCATTTGACCCAAATATTTTGTTCAGATTTCAGGAAATGTTGCACCACCAAATCTAATTTTTGGAGGAGTTTTCTCTGGGGTGCATGCGGTAACATGAGCTGAACCTGTTCAGCAGGGCCCCTGATTTTCTGACTTGCTTTCTCCCACTCCTCAGTGCATTTCTCCCCAGCTTACTTTTAATTCTTCACGGGTGGAGAGCATGACCTCATGTCTGGTTTAGGATTCTGGAAGTGGTAAGCTTTGCTGTGCAGCAGGGGCTGATGGTGTTTGCTTGAAGCAGCTGATGAAGAAAAGAAAACCATGAGGATGACCTGGGGAAAATTCAGCAGGCAGGGCAGTGACCAGCAGCCTTGTCAATGGCATTAGCAGGAAGGGTTAGGAGAGAACAATAAAACACAATTGACCTGGCAAGAGTCTGTCCTGGGAGCAGGAGTTCTCAGAGTGTGGCTCGGGGTGCCATCCCACCAGCCTGACCACAGCTGACTGTGGCTGAATCTGGTATCTCGCCAGTATGCCTCCACCTGCCCTGTGCCATGGAACCCATGTGTGGTTGGGTCATGGTGGGCACACTGGCGTCGACCACTCTAGCAGGAAACAGAGCCCTAGAACTCAGCCACAGCTCCAGACTGGGAACTCAGTGTCTGCGTGAGCCTGAGCTGGCATCTTCCCAGGGGACGGGCCCAGGCAAAGTGATCACTGTCTTCCAGTCCAGGAGCTGTGAGCTGTGCGGAAAGAATGTGAATGAAGACACAATTCTAAATGTAGAATCACAGAGGCTATGTGAGCTGGCTCTCTAGTCATCCAGAAAAACATTGTACATTCTGCAAGAGCATAAATAAAGCTGTCCTCAGGTGGCGTGCTTTGTCTTCTCATCCTTGCAGTGACTCTACTGGCTCTAACTCCCAGCAGAACTTCTGGAATGTTGTGGGAGCTGCCCACCTGCCTAACTGTGTGGATGAAAATGGCCTGGCTCTTGACTGGACATTCTTGATGCTCGCTAACATAATTTTGCAGCAAATTTACTCTGCATTCGTATTAGTTACAAGTGTTCAAAAGTTTTTAATAACAGTGATGCAGAATGGATCCCTCAGGCCAATTTCTGGCTTTGGGAGTTTGAAGCTTACATCCCTGCAAATATCATGAGGCACCTCTCCCGATTTTTCCACTTTATGACATGGTTCTCTGGACTGCTTGTTAGGAGGCCTCAGGAGACTTTTCTTTACTAATACTGAGTCTTCTTTAGAAGTCTCTTCCATAAACTTCTTCAGGAGGTTGGTGTATTTCCTGAGCTTAATAGTAAAAAGAACACTATTCAATAATAACAACAATAATGTTAGCTAACACTTATAAAACCTTTCCTTTGTACCCTGCACTGTCTTGAGCTTTTATGTAAATTAACTCTCACATGACACATTCTTTATCTTGGGCCTGGCACCATTTAGTTCTATCCTCACAATACTACCTATCAGGAAGCTAGGGAAAGATGAGATAAGAGAACCAATATCGCCTGAGCACCTGTTATGTGCTGGGCACTACCTGTACTTTTTTCACCAAATTCTCAAAATGTCCTTGTGTAATGGCTGCTTATGCCCCACCTTTACAGATGAGGAAACTGAGGCTTGCAGAGGTCCTGGATATCACACAGCTAAAGGTGGCATCGAGGATGTAGGACAGGGTTTGTCTGCCTTCCTGTCTAGCCTGTAGTCTCTATTGCAGCCACCCCACCCGTGCTCTGCCTCACTGGCAGCTAACTACTCTCCTAGCCCAAGTCCAGGGAACATGGCCTCCTTTCACCCACCTGTTCTCTTTGCCTCTCTCTGGTGAGACACCAGAGTCAGGCCTGGGCACCTCCTTAGCTACTGATTTGTTATGGGAACAGAGGGGATTCTGTACCTCAGTGCTGGAACAGTGAAACTGTGTCCTCAGGCTGATAATAAGATGGGGTATCACTGCAGGAAGGTGCTTCTGAAGCTCAGACCCCATTGGGTCACTCACCTGCTGAGCAACTGGACTTGCCCTTCCCACAGATTTCCTAACTAGGAAGCTTGGGTTGATCACTTTGTTGCATGAAAATGTGGACCCAGTGCCCAACTCAGAGGGTCTGAGTTTGTGGGGGAGGGTGGATCCCTATTCGTAGCTCATGTTAGAAAACAGCCTGCTAGATCAGATCACTGTGGCTGGAAAAGCTGGGCCAACTTCACCCTTCCACTGTTGCTACAGATTATTTACTGGAGATACTCCTCAAGACTGGCTTCCTCCTCAAGTTTATTCAACAAAACCTCTATCTCAGGCACCTCCTATCATCCTTACTGCATCATGGAGGCAGATTTACAGGCAAGGTAATTGAAGCATGAGTTAAATAAATAAACTAAGATCAAGGAGCTAGGAGAAAATAAGGCTGGAGCTTGAATTTTTAGGGATACTGGCATTCAACCTAGGCAGGAGGTGTGTTCCCATCCTACCCTGCTGTCTCTCTGAGGTCTTGCTTTCCAGAACCCTTGGATATAGGTCATGGGCACCAGGCAGACCTAGCTATTTCCACTGCTTATCTGTATGATGCTTGGCAGAACCACACAGAACTTCACAGGGCATAGCCAGGTCCTCTTCATGGTGGAGTACATGCGGCTGCTGAGGGGAATGAGGAGCATGTCTCTATCCTTGCAGGGAGTCATGTGTGCATTTATCTGTATTTGATTATGTTAAAAAATAATAGAAGAATCAATTAAAAACAGAAACATTTACCTATGGGAACAGCAGAGCACGGGTGTGGTGATAGGTTAGAACTTGACTTCTCTGAGTCTACTTGGTCTGGTAGATTTGATGTGGAGCCATGTAAGCACCTTACAGAATTATAAAACTAAATAAAAAACAATTTAAAAAGAAGGCCTTAAAAGTTGAAAGCATAATTTCACAGAAAGGGGTTATTTAAAAGGACTTTAAAATTTATTAATTTGACTTGACATCTATCAGGAGCATATATTCTAACACAAAGTTAACTGTAAATTAAAATCTCAAACTGTTCTCAAATAGATATAGATATTGAAAATTATTATGTTAATTTCATTGGAAAGCAAGATAATTTTTAGTGTTAAAGAAATGTAAATATAAAATCAAAATAGTAAGTAAAACCTGTTTCTTGCATATTTGAATATCAATGTACTTATATTTTAATATCATTGTAAGGTGAAGAGATTCTATAAAATCAAATATAAAAAACAAAAATGAGATATACTTTATCTAAAAGAAAAACAAAAGTATTTCCTACTGAAAAGTTCTCAAAACAATAACCAATATAATAGCAATGAACCACCTTTGCGTCAAGATTTTGTCTCTAAATTCAATTTCTCATTAAAAAGAATGAACATTTCCTGATCTGGAGCAGAAAATGTATAAAAAGAACTAGGAATCCCTTTTCACACCAAAGGCAGGCAGACTAAGAAAAACTCCTAGAATAAAAAAATCAAAGAACTAAGGAATCAATTTGAAGAGTTTCCTATCAGGGAAAGATGGAACAATGTGCACATCAGTAAGAATGAAAACCATGATGAGTTGAAACACATGGAACATGTTTAAACCTATGAGTTCATAATGATGTTGAACCTTTCTCCCCCTAAACCAATGGAAACAGCCTTTCATGGTCTGCTTAGAGAATGTAGGGAGTAGCGTCTTCTGAAAAGTGTAGCAGGGTTGAGTACCTCACCTGGCTTTCCTGTATGGACTGTATCAAGGAACTAAGTGGTAGATAAAGAAGAATTCCTCTAATACAGAAGGAGAGGTAAAACTAGAATATTATTATTTTTTAATCCCCTGACAAAATAATGAATCAAGACATGATCACCAATGGACCTCCTGGGAAAATATCTATTGCCCATGAAATATTCTTGCCAAAAACCAAAACAAACAAAACCCTAATCAGAATGAGCTTTAACCCTGGATTTTACTACCAGATTATAAGAATAACAGGGGAAGAGGAAACTGATAATGACACCACGAGGACAGAATCAATGAAATCTGGAGTGCAGAAACTACAGGACAAGTGAACAATTTCTTTAACAAATAAGCCATTGGAATAGAGTCAAGGAGGAACTGATTGATTTAGACACTAAAGAGGCACATCAATAAAATGCCATTTATTGACTCTCTTTGCATCCTGATTCCAACAAACTGTCTATGGTAAACATTTATAAGACAACTTGGGAAATTTGAACACTGCCTGGGTATTTGATGATATTCAGGAGTTACTGCTTATGTTTTAGGTGTGATAATAACATGCTGAAAAAAGAAGCTTTGTTCATTGGAAAGACCTACACTACTATCTATGAAGGAAATAATATGCTGTCTAGGACTTCTAAGTAATGCAGTATATGGGGGAAAAGCTTGGAATATATGAAATAAGGTTTTTAATGTTGGACATTTGTTACACTATCTTAGGAACTTTTATATAGATTTGAAATGTTCCATAATTAAAAAAAAAACAAAACAGAAAATTCCCTGGGACATGAAAGAGAGAAAAAGAGGATGAGAATGAGCTGAGGGGAAGGTGGGAGCTCCAGGGGAAGAGAGAGACAAAGGAAGTCAGAGAAACCTCTGTGGGAGCCAGGGTGAGAGAACTAAGACTGTCCTTGGGGTCCGGGGTAGAAAAGATGGAACTTGGGCCTGCCTGGCCCATCCAGTAGATTCCAGTCTGTCTGATAACCTCACTTAGGGTTATTTGATATGAAGTGGCTTCAAAGAGGCCAATATCTCCACAAATATTGGCAGGTACACAAAGCATCAGAAACAAATGTCTAATTTCAGAGGTTCGTTGACTAAGGCTATACTTAACAATTAAAAAATTAAAATAGAAGAAAATAATCTATGGTAGATTGTTAAATAACCAAGTAAAAATGGAGTTCATGTACTGATGTAAAAATGTGCATATTCATGGCAAGAAAAAAATGTAAAACTGTAGTTTTGTTAAAAAAAAGTCTTAAATATATCACCAAACATTAGGTAAAAAGATACCTAAACTGAACAGATACTTTTTGTAAGCAGTTTATGTGTGCGTGTGTGTGTTGATTTTTCCTTAAAAAGAAGATAATTCATTTTTCATTGAAATGATTTGTAGCAGTGTGAAGAAAAGCTGTTCTTATTTTGACAAGACATTATGGTTGGACTAACTTGCAAGAAAAACTGAGTCCAGAGTTTCAGTGGAATACTTCCCATTCCCTCACCCTTACACCCTGCTGGAGCTAGGCAAAGGTGAGTGGCTAATTTAACCCATGACGTCAACACCCTGGAATAGATGTATGGGATAGTGGGGCTAAAAATACACCAATGTAGGAAGTTTCTCCAGAAAACCCAAAGATGTCTACTTTCTCTCTTGGGCTAGGGGTCACTACCTAGTGACCAATGCCTGTCAACTGTGTCAGAGGCAAAAGGTGCTTCTTGGACCCTTGAACACCCCAAGGTGCCTTTACAGGCATTGTCTTTGCTGCAGAGGGTCAGCCACCTAGGGCCCTAGGACAGAGGCTGGTATTCACCACCACAGATGGGCTGCCCAATTTATGAACCTTTAATCCCATCAGAGCTCTGGTTTCCTCTTGGGAAACATGATGTCAAGACCCCCTTCCTGAATATCAACTCCACTAGAGGAGGTTCAATCTTATTCTCTTCTCCAATTTTAGAGCACAGAGTGCAACAGAGATATCCACAGTGGGACTGGGACTGCCTCAGGTTCCTTTCGAGGTTGGAATAGTCAAAGCATTCTCAGATGAATAGCTTTACAAGTCACTTTGTCCCAGGTTTGCTCTCTCACATCCAAGTCTCAGCTCCCCATGAAAAGCTCTGCTTCTAGAGGCTTCCAGAGGCCACAATTCAGGGAGCTGTGAGACTTTCACTTGATTTCCCAAGTGTCTGCTAGTTGCCATTCCATTGGCATGAAAGGTGCTGTCTGGTTTGCAGAGGGCTCTTCATCAGTTTAGGAGACATAAGTTCCAGGGAAATCCTTTGAGGAGGGCTCAGCAGCCTCATCACCAGCCCCCTTCCTTTCCAGCAGAGGGGGCAGGGTCTTGGGGACTTATAGAAATCACATGACTGACCATCCAGCAGATAACAGAGCTGGTACCAGACTGTCTCTAGGTGCCCAACAATTGGACAAGGACTTTCTGACTCTTTCCTGGTCTTCATGAAGGGACCAGCACATGCTTTGCTTATACTTCCCTGGATCTGAGCTTCAGTCCATAGACCCACTTAGTGCAGTCCATAACCAGATGTGGACCAAAAGGTTTTAGAAGAGTTTTCTTCTAAAAATTTGGATTGGTTAGCAGCATTTAAAAATCAAGAGATTTTGCAACAAAAACAGCATTTATGGCTCTTTTCAATGGAAAAGTAGGACACCACTGGGTGGCATTCCTGAATGGGGGCAGGAGTGTTAGGTAAGGCTACCCCTTCAGCTGACTGCCAGCTAATTGCACTATTTATATAAGTGGCCAGGACTAAAAACTTTGATATTTGCAATTCCATTCTGAGCAGGGGTGGTTTAAGATGTGTTTAGAGGGATAGTTGGTCACAACAAAGCTAACCTATCTCAATGTCTTCCCTAAAGCCAGCTGGGGGGCCAAATCGTGAACACCCAGCCCTGCCACCCTCCTCACCACTGGACACTCTCAAACACTTGGAGAACTGGGTGCCATGTCGAGTTGAATTAAGCCTTGTAGAAGACATAAACCAGGAGGTGTTCTGCTGACATTAATACTAAACAAGGCTTAGCTTCAGAAACATTTACCTGCTGTGAGCAGATATGTCTTCATGAAATATGAAATCCACCCAAATTTATTAAAACCTCCTGCATAGTAGTAGGAACTCAAACTGAGCATGTCTCCATTAGAGTCTCATTATTATTATTATGGCATTATTTATTTATATTCTACCCTAAGACAGACATGATGTAATCCAGTAATTAAGATTGTTATGATTGAATATTTATTAAGCATCTACAATAAGCTAGTCACTGATCCACATAAAATGAGTCTTTACCCTCAAGAGCTCCTGCCTTGATGCCATGCAGAGCTCAGTGCCTCTCAGGGGAAGTAGGGGGAGTTTAATGGATTTTGTCTTCCCTGAGTAAGCCTGAGAAATGACACTGATCAAAAATTGAACCCAGTTTAGTGTTGCTGTTCAATCTGAATAAAATGAAGACAATTCATCCCTGGTTTAGAAAAGAGATGAGTGTGCAGAGGGGTTGTGCCTGCAAAATGCCTCTCATGAGGAGCCAGACCTCCCAGAAGCCAGTGGTGGACAGGGCCACGAATTCCTCCAGGCCCCCAGGGCAAGAGGCGTGGGCAGCTTTATCTGCTTTGTAAACTTATCCTCAGACACAGAAGAGTGGTTCTTTTGCATTTCTCATAAAATTAGCCCCACTGTAACATGTCGCAAGCCAGCATTTGCTGGGTGCCTACTGTGTGCCAGGGCTGGTGCACACAGAGGAGCCACACATGGCCTTAGGCCTCCCTGAGCCAGCTGCCCAGACAAGACCCCACAGGGAGGTTTCTCCATTTGCCCCTGTTCAATAGCTCCAAACACCTGTGACTAGTTTCATGGCTTCTCCTCTTTGGTTGTTCCTGTTTGTCTTCTCCCTTCTTTGTCACAGTGGGCTGCTTCTACCTTAAAGCACCTATTGGGTCACAAACTCACCAAGATAGAGTCTGTACTCTGGGCCCCCTTCTTCTTTCTGTACCTGTGTGTGGCAACTCTTTGTACAGTGAAAGAGCAAACAAGTGAATGAAAGCACCAAGGGGCAATGAATGAAACAATCATGAATGTGTGCCTGGCATTGACATATGAACGTCTGTTGTTGCAGAAAATAACTCACACGCAGGAGAGATGGAAGAGCACGATTCTTTATTACACGCGGGCTCAGGGGAAGAACCCAAATCCTGAGCCCTGATTTCTAACTTTCCGGGGTTTAAATAGCCTCAGACCCCCTGCCTACGTGGCAAAGCGAGGTTACAGAAGCTAAATGTGGAAGTTAGGTCTGACTACCTTATATGGGAGACAAAGGAGCAAAGCACAGGGTCCTAGTACAGAAGTTACAAAGTACAAAGTAGCCTAACATGGGGGTTGCCTGCCACATTCCTCCCTTTGATGCTATAAGGTGTTTTATCCCTTTAGCATCACTATATACCTGGTTTTATAGCTGAGGTGCTGGGGAAGGTTGCAACTGATGATACTGGTGTTGGTACCTCTGGAGAGCTAACACTTTGGCAGCTACCCTACAAGTTACCATGGTCTCCAGGTGTTGGACCAAGGTCCGGAGGATGCAGGGTCCTATATGCCTGACACCTCCAGGTCTGGTATCCTATGGTCCTGGATATTACTCTAGTCTGGTATACCTTCCCTCTCCAAGGGCAGAGGGATTGCTGTGGCGAAACGCAACCTGATGGCATGCCAGTGGAGGAGCTGAAAGCTGACCCTGGGAGATAGTAAGAGACCACTCTACTGCTGAGCATAATTCTATGCTCAGGAGTATTACATTTGCAGGCTGGGGCTGAGACAGGGGCCTCATTGTTAAGCAAAGCATACAATAAACCCAGATGCAGAGACCAAACAAAGATATTCCATTCTACAGGGGCCACAGTTACTAGTCCAATTCCTAATATTCCTGTGAAGGTGCTGATTAAAGTCAGGAACCCTGTGGAATAATAAGCCATTCCTTGGTGTCTTTTTCACTGGCTGGTGTTCTCCGGGGCCTCAGTGTGGGGAGTCTAAGTGCAGGCTTAGTCCTCAGGTCCTCAGGATCTGCCACTGCTCTGGCCCGGCTGTAGTGGATCCAAGGGGTGATTCCTATAACTTTAAGGGCAGTCGGGGTGGTTAGTAACACCAAATGTGGCCCAGTCCACACAGGTTGAAGTGGCTTCTTTTTCCAGTTCTTTATCTATACACAACTTCCCGGTTTAAAGGAGTGTGCTGGCCACCCTCGGGGTAAGGGTCCCTGGCCCAAACCTGCCTTGTTTATCTTTCTTAAAGTTTCTCTTGGCTTCTGGAGATATTTTTTTACCCTAATTTAACTTGCAACCAGAGCCCCCCTTTTTGTATGCTGAGAACTGGGGGACGTTTCCCCAAAACTAGTTTATATGGAGTATATCCTGAGGGGTTAGTGGCATTTCTAACCCTAAGCAAAGTTAGTGGTAGAAAGTCCATCCAAGGCAGTCTGGTTTCCTGGTAAAATTTAGCTAAGGTTTCTTTAAGAGTTCAGTTCACTGGCTCTATCTTCCCAGAACTCTGGGGTCGATAGGTGGTGTGCAGTTTACACGTGATGTTCAGAAGTTTGGCTGTTTCTTGGATTACTTGTGAGACGAAGGCTGGCCTGATGTTACTTCCAATGGTCAGAGGCAATCATACCTCGGGATGACCTCTCTCAGGAGGGTTTGGGTGACTTCCTGGCTTTTCTCCGCCTTGGTGGGGAAAGCCTCAGCCCGTCCAGAGAAGGTGCACATGATCACCAGGGGGTATTTAAACCCTTGGCTAGGCCTGACTTCAGTAAAATGATTCAGCCGGCTTCTTCAGCAGCGTGTGTTCCCTCCCAGCACTATTCCTGGGATGGGGCCTCCAGGAGGAGGTTGCTTACGTACTGCAGAATCATCAGGTCTGGCTCTCCCTTGGTGAGGGGCTTCAGGTTTCTTCCCAGGGCTTCCCCAAATAAGGTTGGGGAGTTCTTAAACCCCTGGGGCAGTCTAGTCCAGGTCAACTGAGTCTCGACCATAGTGTGCAGATTTTCCCATTTAAAAGGCAAAATGGGTTGGCTGGAAGGTGCCACAGGAATGCAGAAAAGGCATCCTTCAGATTAAGGCAGGTGAACCACGTTGCTGTTGGGGGAAGCTGGCTCAGGGGGTGTACGGGTTTGAGATGACTGGGTGGAGGGTGACAGCTGCTTTGTTGATGGCCCACAGATCTTGGACAGGCCAGTACTCACTCCCATCCGGCTGCCATCATGGGTCTGGGCAGTTGTGACCCCATGTCATGGAGCCAATTCTCTCCCAGCTCCTACGCAGGCACTGCAACTCGAGGGGCCCTCCCACACAGTCACACCTTAGGTGGGGAAAGTTTCTTCCCATCCTCCTGGCCAAGAGCCTGGCCACAGTTATTCAGCATACCCAAGCAACCAGGCCAAGGCTATAGGTATGTCAAATGACCACACCATGGATCAATTGCAAAGCTGTTGTTGCACAAAACAGCCCCACATGTTCTCGCTCCGTGTGTCTCTTTCCCTAACCTACACCTATAAGGGAAGGGGTGAGGACATCCTAAAATATCCTGGATGCCTTGAGTTCTGGACCCCATTTTAAATGTCTATTTGGGGTTTCCCCCTTGGCTGCACCCTGTAACAATCTCTCATTTCAGGTATACACCCACTTTGGATTCTTTTAAGGGACAATGGATGAAGGTCTCATCTTCTTGTAACTACTTCCGGCTGGACATGGATGCTGTCCTACCTACCCGTGGGTCAGGGGTGCCCTGAAGGGGAATGGGTGCAGCACAGAGGGAGTCCTTCCTGTAAAGGGAAGGACCTTACAGAATCCTGGTCAGTTGGCTGTCACCAGGAAGTCGCAGGCTTGGTGTCCAAAGGCTGGCATTACTGGACCGTTGGCATCTTGGTCATATTCTGGAGGTGACAGATTTGGAGAGAGTTGGAAGGTACAATTAAATTATGATCACTAAATGACAAAGGCAGGGACTTACGTAAGGAATGGCTTATCGGGAGGAAGGCGTACAAGGCATGCTACACCTGTCCAAAACCCTTGTGTCCCACTATACTTTATTCAGGCAGAAGGGAATATATTAAGATTTCCCTCCTTTCAGATATCTGAACTCTCCTGTCCAAGCCATCAAGACAGAAAAGGGAAAATCAGTTCTAAAGTGAAGCCTACAGACCGCCCAAATCCTCTACCAACTCAACCACTCAGTTCAGCCAAACCGTTGAGTCTCAGGGGGCAATGAAGAGAATGGGCTCCTTAAGCGAGGTTTATATTCACTCACTCATTCAACCGATCACTCAGGTAATGAAGTCATAGGTATATGCCTATGAAAACAGAACATACAGGTTAATCCACATAACAATCCCCAAACCAGTCCCTTTGCCTCCGAGACTGTCTTTTGGGAAGACTTTCAGTTGCAAGGCTCTTTCTGCAATGACATTTGCAATGGCAATTTTACAGGTTCTCCATACCTGTAAATTGTACATCTTTGGTGATATTACAAACTCAGTTCTAACTTTCAAATGAAAACAGACTTTCAAGACAGTTAGCTGCATTATTTTGATGTCCAATATTGAGCACTGTGATTTTCCTTGAACCACAATTTTTCTCCTTAAGGTCACCCTCCTTGTTATAAAAGGGACTACTCTGAGTCCTGCTTTTAATTTTTACTGTTTGTTTGCATAAACACACCAAGAGCAGCCTGGATCACTTATGATCTTTGATTCTGCTTGCTGGAACTCACACAGGGAACCTTTAGAATGACTTCTTAGTCTGCCCCTCGGGGCACAGAAACAGAGCCACACATCTGCCATCTGGCTTCACCTGTACCAGTTGCTTCACTCAAATCCTTGAGGTTTCTCATTGTACCTATAGGTTCTTTTCTGACCATCTTTCATGAAAGCAACCTTCATTCCTTCCCTGGAAAGACTGCCATGAACTGCACAACCAACCAAAGTACTAGGCTTTTCTTGTGGGCTTCTGCTAGCTTCACAAGTCAATCCTAGTTCCTCAGGGCTTTCTGGTGACGACCAGAACCCAGACGTGCCTCCTACAGGCGTGACATTCCAGTTAAAGTCTTCATTAACAAAAAACACTTAACAACTGGTCTTATTGGTTTTATGCAAAGAAACCTTATGCCATCACTCATTCCTTCAGAATGCCAAATTCTGGAGCAATCAGGTAGGGAGAAAAATACAAATCATGAAGGAAAATCCTTTCCCTTCTGATATCCACTGGGCTTCTTAAAACTTTTACTTTCACAGACTTTCTCCAACATTCAAAAACCTTCTATTCTTTCTTTCATATACCTTCTGATATCCACCAAGATTGCATCTCCATGCCTTATACCTTCAATTATTAACTAACACCACATAATTCCTTCCTAAAACTTTCACTTTTCCATTTATCTTTATAGTTTCCTACAGACTTCCTTTATTTTCATATCTTATACTTCTGCATTTACTTTCCTAGAGTGGGAAGTTTCAACTTTCCCTGGAATCTTCAATTTCCTTTTTCAGAGCAGATACAGAATTTCAGAACAATATACAGGTGGAGGCATTCTCTTGCACCAATGTGTCCATCGGTGCCTCAGAGACATGCTCCTTCAGGCCAGGTCTCTTGGCAGAGACATGCCCCTTTGCCTCTGGCTGAAGCACTCATCAGCCCCAAATGAATGACCCTTCCTGGGTCCCGAGTGGCAAAGGCATGCTCCCCAACCGGTTACAGGCGACCTTAACAGGTCTTCAGATACAGGTTTCTCTGATCAGAAACAAAACCAATGTTAGAAATTTGCTCTTTTCCCACAAAACCAGAAAATAAATAGTTCAGGTTTCCTTTACTCCAGATTTAAAACTTTCACACCCTTCATACACAATTTTTACTCATCCAGGTTTGACTATCAATCTCTTTTAGTCCCGGTTCCTTTCCCACATTGGGAAGGACTGTACTTAAACTTAGTACTTGGCAGCTAAAAGTCCCGAGATTTACCGTTTTATGACATGACAAACACTGTTACCCTGTACCGAGGTTCGTTATCTATTCCGGGAAGAGGAATTTCAAACCTTCCTCCGGAGTGCAGGTCCCACTTTCCCTTTGCGATGTGGGCACTCATTCCTCCAGTGCCCCTCCCACCTGCGGAGGGACAGAAGTGGTGCGGGCCCCGCCCACCTGCGGGCGGGGGTGGGGTGGGGGTGGGGGTGGGGGGGCTGGCGGCAGAGGCAACTCGCAGACGGTGCAAATCCGCGGCAGAGAGTCCTCCCACCTGCAAGGGAGGGGATCCACGGAGGGTGGGGCCCACTTCTTGGGCAGGCTGCGCCAGTGAGCGGTGCCCTGTCCCAGCCGCCATCGCCGCCACAGCCACCTCTCCAGGGTCTGAGAGCACCGAGCGACAAGGCCAGGCTGGGACTGTCGGGGTCGCGCTGGTCCCGGGGCGAGAGAGGCCTGGGCCTGCTGTGCCCCGCGTGTGCGGGCGCCAGCGCCCCACTAGGCTTCTTGGGCGCGGCCGCCGCAGCCGGGGCGATCCATGGGGAGGGTCCACCTCGGGTCCAGAGTCAAACCCCAACCTGCCGCTGCTGCCCGGAGCCCCACCCCCTGGGTTCAGAGCTTTAATGAGGTTTATCTCCTCATTTTCTCTTCTTCTTGTGATTTACTATCAAGGAGGGGTTCTGAGGCAACTTTTCTCTTCCCACAGTTCACACCGCTGGCAACACTGTTTCAGCCCAGCAACTATGCAGTAACTCAAAGAGCCACTCACCGGCCATCTCTATCTGAACCAGTGACACAGAGAACCTGACTGATGCAGTCAGTGCCCACTCAGCTCACAGCCCATAGTCTGAAGAGATTAGCCTGGCACCTTGCCCAGTTCCAAGCAGGTGAAGCCCGCGCGCTCTGTCCAAAGTGGCCGCGACCGTGTGCGCTGGCTCATCCAAGATGGCGGAAACTCTCACATGACCCATTGTCTAAGACGGCGAGGGCACTCACGTGGCTCATCCTCAATTTTGCCCAAAATGGCGCTTCCCAAAATGGCACTTCCTGGTGACTATCGGTGAACTCCTCCTCCCACGTCTTGCACACAGCCCATAGTCTGAAGAGATGGCGCCCGCACGCGCCGGGGCGCACAAAATGGCGGCGACCATGCATACCAGAGTCACACACACGGACACTCTCCACTCACACTTCCAGTTTAAACAGTCTCCCCGAACTAGGGTCAGGTCCGATCCAAAAGTATTTAGCTCGGACATTCAGATTGACCAGGTTACAGCTGATCAAGCCCCAGTTCCGGTTCGGTCTGGCCCCCAGCGTACGTACTGATTCAGGTTTGGCACCTCTTTCAGTTCATGGTCTGTCCTTCCCCTTCTGCCCAGGTCTGGGAACGGCTGGGGATGTGGCAGGACAGCCTCCTCTGGATGGGGGCGGGGGGGGGCGGAATCACGCGGGGCAGCTGCTCCCTCCCCTAAGTAGAGCTCCCTGTCCGAGTCTTGGCCGTCTTCACCGGAGGCAAGATGCCTGCTCACATGAGTTGTTTCCCGATCAGGGAACCAAAATGTTGCAGAAAATAACTCACACGCAGGAGAGATGGCAGAGCACGATTCTTTATTATGCACGGGCTCAGGGGAAGAACCCAAATCCTGAGCCCCGATCTCTAACTTTCCGGGGTTTAAATAGCCTCGGACCCCCTGCCTATGTGGCAAAGCGAGGTTACGGAAGCTAAAGGCGGAAGTTAGGTCTGACTCCCTTACATGGGAGACAAAGGAGCAAAGCGCGGGGTCCTAGCACAGAAGTTACAAAGTACAAAGTAGCCTAACATGGGGTTGCCTGCCACACTGTGACAAGCTTTCTTCAGTTACAATTTTTCCCTAGCAGATTATTTCTGTTTTGAAAGAGAGTGGAATGTCCCCTGGGTTCTCTGTTGCCTTTGGTAGGAAATGTTTTGAAAACTGAGGCATGCATGCCACGCTTCTCTTAGCACTAACCCTGACTTCTACATTTGGTTCAGATAAAATCTGCTTTGTCATGAAGGGGGCCCTATTCATTTCCACAAGATATCAGTTTTTATTAACATTGTAATTTTTAAAAGTTGTGGTGAAGTACATATTGCATAAAATGTGCCATCTTAACATTGTTAAGTGTAAAATTCCATAGCATTGAGTGCATTCATCTTCATGAACTTTTTCTTCTTGCCAGACTGGAACTCTGTGCACGTTAAACAGTGACTCCCCATCCTTCTTCCCTGGTTTCTTGGGGGAGGCCACTCTGTGTGGCGTGGGCCCAGCTCCCACTGGGAGACCCACGCCCCCGGACAGGTTTTCCCATGGAGAATCAGGCCTGCAATGTACTTAGGCTGCTATAAGTCTTGCCTTTTGCTAAAACTCCCTCACCTTGAATTGAGGATATTTACTGCAAAGCAACTTCCTAAAAACCATGCAAACCTTCCAAGGATGAGTGTAACTGGTCCAACTACTTTTGCCTTTTCATTTGCAAATAGCCCTCTTCTGTGATGTGATTACCAGCATCCTGTCCTTTGTTTTCTGTATAAGGTAATCACCTAAAGCGAGCCTGCGCATAATTAATGAGGACTTTCTTGTAATGTGCCTAGTAAGACAATAAAAGCTCATTGGAGCAAGGGCCAAGGCTTTTGCTCCCCTTGAGAGATAAGCCATGCTGTCCCTTTTCCTCCACCAGATCAGGTAATCCTTGTGAATGTATCACCTCATGCATAATGACATGAACCCCACGAGTCGGGGTCCACATCAGTTTCTGGCAACCAACATTCTGTGACAGGCAACCCCCATGTTAGGTTACTTTGTACTTTGTAACTTCTGTGCTAGGACCCCGCGCTTTGCTCCTTTGTCTCCCATATAAGGTAGTCAGACCTAACTTCCACATTTAGCTTCTGTAACCTCGCTTTGCCACGTAGGCAGGGGGTCTGAGGCTATTTAAACCCTGGAAAGTTAGAGATTGGGGCTCAGGATTTGGGTTTCTCCCCCTGAGCCCGCACATAATAAAGAATCGTGCTCTTCCATCTCTCCTGCGTGTGAGTTATTTTCTGCAACAATTCCACTTTCAATCTCTATGAATTTTACTAGTGGAATCATGTAGTATTTGTCTTTTTATGACTGGCATATTGAACTTCATATAATATCCTCAAGGTTCATCCATGTTGCATCATGTGTCAGAATTTCTTTTTTGAGGATTAATAATATTCCATTTTATGTATATACCACATTTTGTGTATTTAATCATCCATCAATGGGCACTTGGGTTGCTTCCACCATTTGGCTGTCATGAATAGTACTTCTCTGAACATGATTGTACAAATATCTGTTCGAGATCTTGCTTTCAATTCTTTTGGGTATATATGGAGAGTGGAATTGCTGAGTCATAAGCCTGTTAATTTTGAACTTTTTGAGGAACTGCCATACTGTTTTCCACAGTACTTGCACCAATTTATGTTCCTACCTACAGTGCTTAAGAGCTCCAGTTTTCCTATATCTTACCCAGAACTTATTCTTTTGTTTCCTATTTTTCCTTTTCATTGAATTTCCTGGGGTTACACTGGCTAACAAACCTACACAGGTGCTAGGTGCCCAGTTCTACAACACAACGTCTGTACAGTGTATTGTGTGCTCACCACCCCATGTCAACCATTTATTCCCCCATATGCTCCTCCACCTTTCCCCACTCCCCTCCCTCTAGAAATCACCAGACTGTTCTTCATGTTCATGAGTTTTTTTCTCTTTTTTTCCCTCTTTTTTGCTCAATCCTTCCACTTCCCAACCTGGCCCCCCACTCAACAGCTGTCAGCCTACTCTCAATGAATCTGTCTCTATTTTCCTCGTTAGTTCATTTTGTTTATTATATTAAACATATGAGTAAAATCATATGGTATTTTGTCTTTCTCTGAATGGTTTATTTCACTTAGCATCATGCTTACCTGTGCTGTCACAGATGGTAAGGTTTCTTTCTTTCTTTACATTCGGGTAGTGTTCCACTGTGTAAATGTACCACAGCTTTTTTATCTACCCATAAGCTGTTCTTTTCTTTTATTTCTTTTTTTTTCAAAGTGGCCATACTATTGGATATGAGGTGGTATCTCATGTGGTTTTGATTTATATTTCCTTAATGATTAGTGCTGTTGAGCATCTTTTAGAAAATATTAGTTTTTAAAGAGGTGTGCAAACATCATTCAATGTATTTTCATTTTAAATGGAAGTCTTTGTATTGAACATGCCATGTGATTTGTAACTATGTTTGTGGGTGGGCATTCAGATGACAGAGGGTGAGACCCTAGGAAGGTGTGCAGCTACAGGGTTGCCAGCTATGCCACCTCTTTCCTTCGATGAAGGGCCTGCTGTGAATACCTGGAGAGCATTAAACATTGAAATGCTGTGTCCAGCTCCTTATATTTCTGATTTAGTCCATCTGGAGTAATGCTTTGCTATACATAGGAGAGGATTACTAAGCTTCCCACAGAGATCTACTGTGCAGCCAAATCTGGGAATCACTGCTTCAAGCTATGCTATTGTTTCCTTGATTCAGGGAAACTTTGGGACTCAAAATGGGTCATAGCAGCCTATGTGAGTGGTTGAGCACCTTGGTTTGGACAGATTCCTCTTGGTGCTGGTGATGAGCACCACACTGAGGTCCACTACAGGTCTTTCTTTCCTCTTTGACACTTGCTCTGATGCCATCAGAAATCCCCAAAGTCTGGGTTCCAGGCCTTATGAGGTACTCATGACTAGGCTGGAGGATACCTCCTCCTTGAAGAAAAGATGATTACACTTATTATCTATGTCGTCTCTTGGAGGAGACATAGACCTTTTGCTTTCACCTAAAATTTTTGCAATATGGAACTAGTGGTTAAGCTGCAATGTTTCCCAACCATCTCCAATGGTACCACTGGTCTGGATGCTTGTTCTAACACAGATCACCAGGACTCTCTCTTGGAACTTCTAATTTGATAAGTCTAGGTTGGAGCCCAAGAATCTGTTTTGTTTTGTTTTTGAACAAGCACCTCAGATGATACTTGGCTGGAGTTAAGCAACATTGTCCTGAAGTGTGAGGGATAGGGGTAAGGGGAGCAGCTTCCCTCGTGTGTAGACCCTACCCTGCATCATGATAATTCCTTTCACTGGTGGCCCTTCACTCTTAGCCAGATGTTCTTCAAGCTTGGTCCCTAGACCAGATGCACCAGCATCTTGGGGCTTTTTAGAAATGCATATTCTCAGCTCTAGTGAATGAGACACTAGGGATGAGTCCAGAAAATCTGTGTTTATAAGCCTTCCAGAAGATTCTCTTGCAACCTCTGGTCTTAACAAAGCATCTTCACCTTTCACAGGCAGGAAACTAAGGCCTGGAGAAACAACATGACTTTTCCAAAGTCAGGCAGTGTGTGAGGGTAGGGCTGGGTCCAGGGTTCCCCCCCCAAACTTCACATGAACTTCTTCCCAGAGGGTATAGTGGGATGTAAAGACAGGGCTTGGAGCTAGTGTTCAGGAGGTACTTAACCCTGATTCTAACTTCACTAAAAGGGATGTGGAAAGCAAGAATGGAAGGAATAAAACATATGCCTCATGGATATGCTTTTCACATAAATTAGAGAATATTTGGCCAGTAAACACATAAACAATCCCCATCTAAAGACAACCTTCACCCTAAAATAAACAACCCTAACCATTAAGGTCTAAGGTTCTAAATTACACTAAAGAAAGGAAAAAAATGCATGTCAAATTAGGCAAGTCAGACACACAAATATGCTGTTTCCACCCATATGCTGTTTCTCATAGCATGAGTGAGAACTAGCCACCATAAAACAAGACTGCCAAAAATCATAGTTTTAATTTGGAGCAAGATCAAGCCATCAGACCCAGGCCACATCCTTACAGACTATTTTAAAAGATATTGCCAAGTCAGCCCAGAGTAAAGAGGAAACATCCAGAGTGGCTGGGCTTGAGAGAGGAGCAAAATGTCCAGGAAGGGCTGTGACTTCAGGGAATGTTTTCCACCTCCTGAAATAACCATTGGCAACCTTCTAAACTCCTCTGTTCAAGAGGGTTCACCTCTGCATAAAAAGGGATAGTGAGCACCACAAAAGCAATCTTAAGGGGGAAATTCATAGTAGGATAGGCCTACCTTAAGAAATAAGAAAAATATCAAATAAAAAAAATCCAACTTTACACCTAAAGAACTTAGGAAAAAAAAACAACAAATAAAGCCAAAGTGAGTAGAAGAAAGGAAATAATAAAGATCAGAGGGAAACAAACAAAACAGAATCTAAAAAAATACAAAAGATCAATGAAGCCAAGAGCTCATTCTTTGAAAAGATAAACAAGATTGATGAACATTTAATCAGACTCATCACAAAAAAAGAGAGAAGACTCAAATAAATAAAATCAGAAATGAAAGAAGTGACAACTGACACCACAGAAATACAAAGGATTATAAGAAAATACTACAGACAATTATACGCCAACAAACTGAACCATCTGGAAGAAATAGATAAATTCACAGATACATACAATCTTCCAAGAATGCATAAAAAAAGAGAAAATCTGAATAGAGCAATGACAACTAACAAAACATATTCAGTAATCAAAAATTTCCAACAAACCAGATGGCTTCATGGGTGAATTTTACTAAACATTGGAAGAATTAAAACCTATTCATCTCAAACTAGTCTAAAAAATTCAACAGGAGAAAAGATTCCCAAGTTCATTTTGTGGGGTCAACATTATCATGATTCAAAAACTAGATAAAGACAGTAAAAGAAAGAAAATTATAGGCCAATATCCCTGATGAACATAGATGCTAAAATCCTCAATAAAATATTAGCAAACCAGATTCAGCAATAGATTAGAAAGATCATACACCATAGTCAAGTGGGATTTATACCTGGGATGCAAAGATGGTTCAATAACCATAAATCAATTACACCACATAAACAAATGAAATCATATGATCATATCAATAGATGCAGAAAACATTTGACAAAATCCAGTGCCTATTTATGATAAAACAATTATCAGTAAAATGGGAATACAGAAAACATACATCAACATAATAAAGGCTGTATATGACAAATCCACAGCTAACATAATATTCAATGGGGAAAAATTGAAAACGTTTTTCTTAAGGTTGGTAATAAGACAAGGATGTCCACTTTCACCACTTTCATTTAAAATAGTACTGGAAGTCCTAGCCACAACAATTAGATAAAAAATAAACAGCATCCAAATTTTCAAAAAAGAAGTAAAACTGTCATTATTTGCAGGTGAAATGACTGTGTATAGAGAACATGAACGATTACACCAAAAAACATTAGAAATGGTAAATTCAAGTAAAACAGCAGGACACAAAATAAATATTTAAGAACTTGTATTTTTACGATCCAATAATGAATTGGAAACTAAGAAAACAATCCCATTCACAATTGCATAAAAAAATACATAGGAATAACATTTAAAAAGGAGGTAAAAGACCTGTACTTGGAAAATTTAAGACATTAAAGAGCAAAATTAAAGAAGATACAAATAAATAAAAGCATGTACTATGCTTGTGGATAGGAATAATTAACATTGTTAAAATGTCCATACTACCCAAAGAAATCATTAACTCAATGTAATTCCTGTTAAAATAGCAATGGTGTTTTTCACAGAACTAGAACAAATTATACAAAAATTTATATGAAACCATGAAAGACCCCTAATAGCCAGAACAATCTTGGAAAAAAAGAACAAAATTGTAGATAACATGCTACCTGATATCAAATTATAGTACAAGGTGATATAGTAAAACAGTCTGGTACTGGCATAAAAACAGACATATACACCAATGAAACAAAACAGAGAACCCAAAAATAAACATGTGCCTGTATAATCATTAATCTAGGACAAAGGTGGCAATAACATACAATATGGAAAAGACAGTCTATTCAATAAATGGTGTTGGAAAAACTGGATGGATATAGGCAAAAAAAAATGAAAGTAGATTATCTTCTTATACCATATACTAAAACAAACTCAAAATGGATTAAAGACTTAAATTTTAGACTCAAAACCATAAAACCCTTAGAAGAAAACATAGGCAGTACAATTTCTGATATTTCTCTTATCAGTATTTGTTTTCTGAAATATTGCCTCAGCCAAGAGAAACAAAAAAGTAAAATAAACAAATGGGACTACATCAAACTAAAAAGTTTTTACACAGTGAAGGAAATCATCAACAAAATGAAGACAATCCACTGAATGGGAGAACATATTTGCCAATGACACATCTGATAAGGGGTTAATACCCAAAATTTATAAAGTACTCAGACAACTCAGCACCTCAAAACAAAAAATTCAATTAAATAGTGGGTACAGGAACTAAAAAAATACTTCTCAAAAGAGAGCATACAGATGGCCAATAGACATATGAAAAGATGTTCAACATTACTAATCATTAGAGAAATGCAAATTTAAACCACAATGAGATATCAACTCACACCTATCAGAATGGCTATCATCAATAAATCAACAAACTCAAGTGTTGGTGAAGTTGTGGAGAAAAGGGAACTCTTGTGCACTGTGGGTGAAAATGTGGATTGGTATATCCACTGTGGAAAACAGTATGGAGGTTCCTCAAAAAATTAAAAATGAAACTGCCTTTGACCCAACAATTCCACTTCTGGTCATATATTTGAAGAAACCCAAAACACTAATTTGAAAGACTATATGCAACCCTCTGCTCATTGTAATGCTATTTGCAATAACTAAGACATGGAAGCACCACAAGTGCCCATCAGTAGATGAGTGGATAAAAAAATGGTGATACATATATACTATGGAATATTACTTGGTCATAAAAAGGATGATATCTTACCATTTGTGGTAGCCTGGATGGACATAGAGGGTATTATGCTAAGTGAAATAAGTCAGACAGAGAAAGACAAATATCACATGGTTTTACTTATATTTGAAATCTAAATAACAAAGTAAACAAACAAGCAAAACAGAAATAGGCTCATAGATACAGAGAACAGACAGTAGCCAGAGGGGCGAGGGTTGGGTGGCTGGGTGAAAAAGGTGAAGACATTAAGAAGTACAAATCGGTAGTTATAAAATAATCACAGGGATATAAAGTACAGCATAGGGACATAGAACAATTGTGATGACTATGTGTGGTGTCAGTGGGTATTTGAAATATCAGGGGGATTACTGTGTAAAGTATGTGATTATCTAATGGCTATTCTATATACCTGAAACTAATACAAAGTAATATTGAATGTAAACTATAATTGAAAAATAAAATTAAAAAATAAATACAATTGTGGGAAGAAATGTTGAAAAGTGGGGCAATTGTGAGACAGTAGGGGAAAACAGCTAGCATCTGTCTTTAAAGTCTAGCTTGGTCTCTTACTAGATATATGGATGTGGGAACTATATTTATTTACCTCTACCCTCTGTGGTATTGTTTATAAGTGGAGGTAATAATACTGGTGTGGCAGTTTTTGTACAGATTAAGTGAAACAATAAATATTCAACCCTTAGTTCAATACTTCATTCGATCTTGGCACTCATTGAGAAGCAGCTCAGATTACAAGCATGATATGTTATCTGTTATCCTTGACAGAGGCCTCCTGTGCAGACCCTGCCTCTTTTGGTCGTCGAGGCCACCACATTAAGCAACAGAGAGCAAAGCCAAGACACCTCTTTTTCTTTAGTAAATGTACTGGACCAAAAGTTGACACTGTCTCCTCCCATTCTTTCCTCTCCAGAAAGACATAAATAGCCCAGTTTTCCATCTATTTTAAATCCCAGCAGAATGCTTGTTGCCCCTGTTTCTGCAGCATTATTTGCTCCTAATTAACCCCCAAGTTCATCTTTTTAAGTTTCATTATATGGTCCCATTCCTAAAAATTTTCCATGTGCATTTGCAATATAGTCATTTATGTGGTGGTGGTGGTGATAGCAATATGTACAGGTATGTGTGAGTGGGTGTGTGCATGCATGTATATGTGTGGCTGGGTGTATGTGTGTGTCACAGGAAGGTTTGTGGGTCAAAAAGATAGCAAGGAGCTGATTTCTGCTGTTTGGGAGTTAATTTTCTAAAGATCTTACCCTCAATTCTTTGTAGGTGTTACTATGTGCAACACAAAAATAAAATATACTTTTAAAATGTCTCATATTTTGGAAGTACTTCCGTATTGAGAGTTCATTATATATTCAAGTGATCCTTAATAGGGTCATAGACCAGCCCCATGGAAAGGTCCTGGGATTCATCTTATCCCCTCATTCTATACCTAGGGAAACACAGGCCCTGGGGGAAGGAACCTGGTCCAGGTTGTGCGATGTGTGGATGGCAAACCCAAGTCCTGGCAGTTGGGTGAAACTGACACTTAGAATCTATTGGGGGTGGGCTGAAAAGAGTGAAGGGATTAAGCAAAGAAAAAAAAGAAAGAATCATGGACACAGACAACAGCATGGTGATTGCCAGAGGGCAAGGGGACTAAGGGAGACGGAGAGGGTACAGGGGGATAAATGGTGATGGAAGGAGACTTGACTTGGGGTGGTGAACATACAACACAACATACAATGTATAGTAGAATTGAGACCTGTATAATTTTATTAACCAGTGTCACCCCAATAAATTCAGTGAAAGTATAAATAGATGATAGATAGATAGATAGATAGATAGATAGATAGATAGATAGATAGATATTTAACCCTACTCCCAAAAGGAAGAAGAATCTGTTAGACACTGAAAAAGGCTAGATATTAACACTTCTTCCTGTGGGGTGAGGTAATGTATGGGAAACTCCACCGTCACTGACCAGAAGAAGCCACTTCCAATTTAAAATTACTGAGTCTGAAAATGGGCCTCAAACTTATCTACTCACTCAATATGACTGTGCCCCCCTGGTTCTGGGTACTGGAGACTGAGATGTCCACCCAGTCTTGGCCTTCACCTAAGCTCAGCACTCTACCCACTGCTGGCGGAAGGCCAATATGCAGGTCTTGTTCTCCACAGGTCTTGGAGGGAGTGTGTGTGTGTGAGGGAGTGGGGATAAAGTTAGAGAATCTCTGCCCAGCTTGCCATGGCACAGGTAGGACCTTGTCTCAAAGTCAAAAGGAACACTTTCCTAAGGTACAGGGAGCTAGGGAGTGAGTTCAGAAGGCTTCCCTAAGGAAGCCAGCTTGAATTTGATGTTTTTTGGAAGGGCTGAGGGGTTGAGAAAGCATTAACATGGTCTCCCCTTCCTGGGAGAAAATATGTTCACAGGGAACATGAGGCCACAAACTTAAAATGGTGAGGAAATCCAACAGCAAGTGAAGTGGAAAGTTACATTGGAAGCAAAAGGGCCAAGAATCCATCTGTGTTCTTCATTTGGGATAAAGGGTTCTTCTTTCTTTTTTTCCTTCCCTTCCTCCCTCTCTTCCTGTCTTCTTTCTTTTCTTCCTTCTTAATAAAATGTATTTTTTCATTATAGACAATTTGATATTTTGAGGGGGAAATAAACAATAGTAGGGGAACCTGCCCAGAGATATTGCTAATGGAGGAGGCTGTGCTTGTGTGGGATGTCGGGGGTGGCATATGTAGAATCTTCTGCTCAGTTTTGCTATGAACTTAAAACTGCTCTAAAAACTAAAGTCTGTTAATTAAAAAAAAAACCCTTCCAACTATTAGTCACATTCGCTCAGTTTTTTAATTAACATAGTTGTGATCATACAATCTAGACAATTTTATAAACTTGTTTTGTCATTAAATATGATAAAAACATTTCCACATTGTTATAAATTCTTCTAAAATAATATTTTAATGGCTTATTACTATTCCATATTATGCAATTTCAATGTTTTTGGTGCCTTAGAAAATGCTACTACAATGATGTTTATAGGTCAGACTTATTTTTATTTAGACTTATTACCTTAAAATACGTTTGCAGATGTTCATTTACTGGATCAAAGAGATGCACATTATTAAGGTCTGTAAGAGTACATCTTGCCCAATGTATACAACTGCCATCAACAATGGATAAGCCTGCCCATTTGACCACATCTTGGCAGCATTGGTTATTTCTTCTTTATAGCTCTTTGCTACTGTGACTGTGAAAAATGTGGCTTCAAGTCCATGGTAACATCACTAGTAATGACTGAGACCAGGTGTATAGTGCCACGTGTGGTATCTGTGGCACAGGACAAATGGAGTGGGCAGTAATGTTCCCAGCACACTCAGGATGGGGCAGTCTTCCTGTTAACATGCAGGACCAGAGATAGGGAACAAGCTCAGACCCCGAGCTACTCTTAAAGGGCAGTTCAAGGGCACTACTAGGCCTTGTGATGTAATACAGGGTAGATTCAGGGTGCAGCCCTGAATTTGAATCTCTTCCTGCTAAGTTCCTGGCTATGTGTTCTTGGACTAGGTGTTATCTTTTGAGTTTGTTTCCTTTAATGCCCTGAGGCAGAATTTTCTTTGGAAATGAGAGGAATGACTGTCAGCAGGACAACTTCAAGTCAGACTCCTTCCCTTCTTCCCTGTACTTCATTCTCAACCCCCCAGCAGCCAGGTCATGGCCTTCAAGGATGATGCAGCCCCAAAGCAGAGTTCTGTTAGCTGGAAAAGATAGTTGACCCCAATGGTGGGCTCTGTTTGCTCTCCAGCAGCTCTGGCCACCTCTGCCCAAGCTGTGCAAGGTTCACCATGAATTCAGGCATGACTATACCCTTCAGTGCTTTGCAGGGTGAGCATCTGGAGACTAGCCTTCCATCATTGTTCTTCCTCATCTTTGGGATGAAATCATAAAATGCAGTCTGAAAATTGCTCAGGAAAATAAGGCTCTTTGAAAATCCAGTTCTAAAAGTGCTTTCAGCAGCCTGTGCAGTGCTGCTGATGGGAGCAGTCTCCAGCCAATTCTGTGACACTTCAAAGAGCATAGGCAAGATTGCTTTGGGAAATTAGCACTCCCTCCACCCCTACCTAGACTTTCTTGGACCATATAACACTGGTCAAATCCAGAGTGGGAAATAATGATGTATCTGCAGCACAAACATTGCTGAAACCCAAGTTTGAGACCTTGGCCTCACTTTCTCTGAGTGTTGTGTTTCATTTCTTTATCTGTAAAATGGGGATAGATTGACTAACTCCTATCTTGTGAGAGTATGACAATTGAGAGAAAGGGAGAGAAAGGCACAGCATTTATACTGTAACAGGGTGCAGCCAAGAGGGGTCCCAAATAGGGATTTAGAATGGGGTACAGAACTCAAGGTGTCCAGGAAGTATTAGGATGTTCTCACCCTTCCCCTGCACAGGTGTGGGTTGGGGGAAGGCACATGGAGCAGGGCCATTGAGAGCTGTTTTGCATAGCAACAGCTTTGCAGCTAACCTCTGGCATGGTCATTTAATATATCTATAACCTTTGACTGGTTACATAGATGTGTTAAATAACTGTGGTCATGCTCTGAGCCAGGGGAATAGAAGTAACTCCCCCCCAGACATAACTGGGGGGCAGGTCCCCCGAGTTACAGCACCTGTGTGGGAGCTTGGAGATGATTGGCTCCATGACTGCCCAAACTCACGATGGCAGCCCAGTAAAGCTGGAAGGATATGACAGTGCTGGCAAGTGTAGCCAATTGTGAGAGGAGTCGGAAGTGGGGCTGCAGAGAAAGACTGGTGTGAGGATTTAAACCCAGATGCGGCAGCCACTGGAGGGAGAGGACCATGCGGCTGGGACCGTGGCAGGGGGAGAGCCAGGTGGTTTTGGCAGAGTGGAGACTCCCATAGCCCTATGAGAGAGAATCACCATGCAGCTTTAGCAGAGAACCATCACTTGGCTTTGGCAGAGTGATGATCCCCCTCCCCGCAGCCCTGGGAGGGAGAACCAGGTGGTTTGGGCTGAGTGGAGACTCCCACAGCCATTGTGTAGAGAGGACCACGTGGCTTTGCCAGAGTGGGGACTCCCGTGGCCCTGTGAGAGAGAATCACCATGTGGCTTTAGCAGAGAATTGCCACTGGGTTTTGGCAGAGTGGTGACCACCCCTCCTTGCAGCCATTGGAGAGAGGACCACGTGGCTGGGGCCTGGGCAGAGAGAACCACGCAGTTTTGCCAGAGTGGGGACCCCCGCAGCTTTAGAAGGCGGAACCACCACCCAGATTTAGCAGAGGTCCCGGCGACACAGCTGATGGTGCCAGGAACCAAGGGAGGCCTACCAGCTGAGACAGATTACTGGGAAGAACCAGGGGCTGCCTTAGCTATGGACTTTTATTTCTTTTTCTGAGATACGGTACCCCAGACTGGGCAAAGGGGGAAGGAAGGACTGTGTGTGTTTGTGGGTGTTTTAAGGGACTTTGGGATTTTGATGAAGACATTAGGTCACTAGTTTAAGTCTGTATAGCATTAAATAAACATTTCCTTTCCTTTTCATGAATCTCTGACATTGAAAGATATCTTTCCTATAAGCAGAGGACATAACGAACCTGGGGGGTTCCTTTCGATAATAGTATATTGCCCTCAGCCCCCCCTTTTGCTCTGTAACAGTACTGCTATATACTTTTTGTAATATTTCATTTGACCTTATTGAAAACTCCATGAGGTGGGGAGCATCATTATTTGGGATTGGATTCCTTTTGCTGCACAGCCCAGGTTCCCTTCTCAGCACCTGTGCACCATGTGGAGATGAAGCAGGAGACAGCATAGGAAGAACTCTGAGACTGCAATACTGTCACTGACCAGCATTTAGCACCCTGGTTGCCAGGAAGCACCTTTTACCAATTAGGTAGAATAAACAGTAAACCGAGGCAGGGAGGAGGAAGGAGACAAGTCTCACATGCTAACTCAGCAGTCCTAAGCCTGGTCTGACAACATCGCCAGGTGTTTCAGTATCACAAGAAACACTATATTAACAAGAAAGAAAGCCTTGAAACTGTGCTCTCATCCCAAGGCCTGAATGTGGGAGAGGGTCCCGGGACCCAAAGAAAAAGCCCATAAATAACTTTGGAAAGTGCCTCAATTTTAATTAACTGTCAGGTATTTGTTTTACAACAAGATGACCAAATGGGGTCTGGAGCAAGATAAGAATTCGGGCTAGCAAACCCCCAAGGAAAGCTGGTGCCACATTTACCCATTAATCAATATGTAACTCCCCCCCCTTCCCACCAACTATATAAGTCCTGAGAACAAAGGACTTGCTCTCTCGCTCTCCTGGGGGCTCAGGATGCTCTCTCTCTCTCTCTCTCTCTCTCGGGGGCTCTTAGCTCTTGGGCCACAGGGCCTCTGGCCACCCGGCCTCAGGCTGCCCAGGGGCTTGCCACCCTGGTCTTCAGCTGCTCTTGCTTTTCTCACCTTGCTTTGCTCTGAAACTTTCCCTTTCACCCCCTACTCTATCTGGTCCTGTTCTCTTCCATGGAAGTGGATCACTAATAAACTGATTACATACTACTAGATTGCTGATATGTAATTCTTTACATGCATCAGCAAGAAGAACCAGGTCTCTCCCGTCAACAGAGATGCCCTCTTCTATTGTAAGCAGCAGCAATGAGGAAGCAAAGTCTTGCTTTGTGACCCATAGCCAACAAACTTCTTCACTGCTTTGTGATGAAATTCCTCCTCTGTAAATGGAGCTAATTGGTGTTAGGCTCCACCTCCAGGTCAAAAGCACTTGGAAAATGACAAAACCTCCCTAACATTGGAAACAAAAGTGTGTTTGGAAAGTGGGCACTTCCTCGAGCATTCATCAGGGCTGTACAGCTGGGATGGTGTGGGTTGCAGTTTTTCTTTGGTACCTCCCTTTTGCTCTCCAACTTTGTGGCTCTGCTCCTGATAATACCTTAGGTCAAGCATGTAGCTAAAATATAGCCAGGATAGTCAGCAGTGCTGTCCCGGGTTTTCTAACTTAGTGTCAGGCTGTGACTTCACAGATGAGACCATTTATGGGGTACAGATTTTGTTTTCAGGAGTCTCACCCTCCTCCCTACTTCAATTTTAGGCACAGGGAGAGACCCCACAGAGCCAACTGGACTGATTGTGGGGAGTGGGGTATGGCTGGAGAGAGCCTGGCTCTGCAGATTCAAGCATGACAGTGCATTGATCCTCAAGGTCAAAGTATCTGGCTCCTTTGTTCTATGGCCTTGGAAACACTGCTGTCTCACCAGAGCTGTAGAGCCATTCATAGGGCCAGTGAGTCAGCATCTCACTACAAACAACATGGAAACTTGGCAATCATTGAATCTGTTTGAGCTGTAGTGGCTTCATGTACAAGCAGGAATAATGGTAACTTCATGCTTACAACTGTGGTGAATGAAGGAAAGTGAGGGTGTGGGATTGGTAGGTATTGAGTTTATTGTGAGGAATGTGCTTTGCCATCTTTCTATCAGCCCTGCCATACTTATAGCCAGGTCAGCACAGGCAAAATGTTCTGAGTATCCCTATGTACTGGGACTTGAGCCTCAGTAAAATGATGAACCAAGAACTCACAGACAGTAAGCAACAGAGACATGTGTTTAATGGTGCCAACGTCACCACAATCCCTGTATGATACTCCATTCTCACTTCTCAACAAGTGGTGATCATTTGTATTGTTCTTGGGTTTATTGGTCTGAAAATTCTTAAGGAGGAAACCAACTGAGGGCAAAGGGGTATAGCTGGGTCTGGGCAGGGAAGAGGGAGGGGCTTAGCAGGACTCACCCCTGATAGAGTGGGTTGCGGGTCCAGGGCTGCTGCACTACTCCACCTGAAAACTCTACGAGCGTTGTTCTGTACCATTGGCAACCCTGGATTTGTGCAGCTCATATCCTGTGCAGCTGAATGTAGTAGCTCATTTAGGGCCATTTGCCCCAAGACCACCTTGGAGGTACCGAGACCCTAGCAGTATCTTGGAGCCTTTTTGGAAGTTTCTGCAGAACAGAAGGGCTATCATTCAAGTGGACACACCCAGATACACATATCCCATGGCTGTTTCAATTGCTACCTGGTAAGGAGGGCTTGTGAGTTCAGCTGACAGTCATATATGGCCAAATTTGTCAGCATCACATGCTGGCAGAAGAGGAGAGAGGTACACAAGATGATTAACATGGGCCTAGAAGCCTCCAAGGCCTGGTCCTTTATCTTATGTTGAAACCACCCAGCATATCTTTGCATGGATCATTGGACCAGTTTCATGGTCATAAAGGCCTACACTTCTGAATATAGTAGGACATGCTAGCTCTGAGCCCTGAAATTAACTTTTCTATGCTTGTAGGTGCATGCATGTGCTAAGTGTTGGTACGTGTGTAAAAGCATCTGCAACTCCCTTGTGGACTGTGAGAGAGTTAGAATAAAGAGGATGGCATTTGGGCCTTCTTGGCAGAGGAGATAGTGGTTCAGCTGGAGGTTGATGTAAGGGAGGAAAAGAGTATTTTCTCAGGACCACAGAGCTTAATCAGCCACCTTGCAACTGGGAATGAGGTACCATAATCTACGCCTTCCAGAGAAAGATACTGAGGCTCCAGGTCACATCAGTGCTTTACAACAGGGTGAGAGCCCTGCACTCTGTTCATGTGGCATGTGGCATACCTCTTGCTGTTACTTCTTTGGCTCCCATATGGCCATCTATTGTGTTAATTGAGTGCTTCACAGTGTTTGAAGCCTGGGTTTTGTGCTTGAATATATTGCCACATTAATAATGAGAACGTTTCAGGCAGTGTCAAAGTAGTAAATTAGGATACGACAGGACATATATTCAGGGAAGAGAGCTGAAGTACCACTTTATTACATGTGCCATGGAATTAAAGGCTTAATTTTCTTTTAAAAGATGGTGATGCATCATTTCCTGCAGTCAGGTAAAAACAGTTAGCAGAAATGATTTATCTTTCATTCCATTTAAAAATAGGAAACTGAAATCCTGGGATCTCGCTCTCTGTTATTTATCTCTGTCTGGAGGGCACTTGAGAGTTTGATCCATCTTTCTGACTTGAAGGACACAGCCAAGTCCTAGGTGAGGTCAGGAAAGGGAGGCCAGGACAGAGTGGTGGCTGTCTTTGTGGGTTAGGGGTGTGTGGCTTCCCAATAAAGATGCAGAAGACAGTCTTCTCTCAGGCTTAGCCATAAGCTAGCTCTGTGATCACCTCTTGGTGCTTGGTTTTCTTACCTCCAAAATGGAATAACGGCAGAGCTGCTCATGGGATCTCATGAGATTATAGGTAGAAAGGAAGTGGGCCCTCCAGAGACTCTTGCACAATTATGTGATATTTGCTGAAATAAATTTTTAGAACACCTTTTTAATTTTCTAATAATAAAAGTAATATTCATTGAGAAAAAAATTGGAAAATATAGACAATAACAAGGAAGAAAATAAACAACATGATTTCACATTGCCCAGAGATGATCAATGTTATTTTCCTTTTTGGGCATACTTTTAAAAACAAAATTAGATTCACATACATTTACAATTTAGTATTCCGGTACTCTGTTTTCATGGCTTGATTTTATAATCAAACATCTCCCTCATCACTAAAAATTGTCCACAGACTTTACATGGCTGCATACCAGTCCTTTGTGTAAATGCATGTAACCTGTACTGACACCTAGTGTTGGATCTTTATACTCTTTCTTTTATGATTACTTCTTTTGTAACTTGTAACTGTGAAAGGCAGATATTATTAACCTGTTTTATAGGTGACTATACAAGTGACTGTGGCTGCTCTAAAATGTTACCACCTACTGAGGCGTTTAAAATAACAGAAGTTTATTCTCTTACAGTCCTGAAGGCCTGAGTCCAAGATCAAGGTGTCAGCAAGCTGAGCTTCATTCAGAGGCTCTGCTGGAGAAACTTCCTTGCCTCTCACAGTGCTGCTGGCTCCAAGTGTTCCTTGGATTGTGGCCACATCACTCCAATCTCTGCTTCAGTCTCCACATGGACTCCTCATCTCTGAGCGCCTCTAAAAGGACACTTTGTTAGTGGCCTTAGGGCTTAGCTAGATAATTAGAATGATCTCTTCCTCTTTAGATCCTTAACTTAATTACATCTGCAAAGACTCTTTTTCCAAATAAGGTTGCATTCACAAGTTCTGGGGGTTAGGATACTGACATATCTTTTTTGGAAACTAATGCTCAAAGAAGTCCAGGGTTCCAAGGCTTCAGGTAGTGATTCTGGGGTGCTAACTTAGGCATTTGGCCTAAGTATATTTAATTTATTTGAAAGTTTTTTTTTATATACATGGGAATCATCCTTTAGAATTTTTGTCTTAATGAACTCTTTGTTGGATGACACTGGCTCTCTACTGTGTGTCCTTCCCAGGTCCAGTCACTCTTGGTGGCAGGCCCTCTGGACCTCAACCTCAGATCTGTCCCTACCAGCAGGATGGGGCCTGCCTGTCCACCTGTCCACCTGCCAACCCAGCTGCAGTCTCTCCAGCCCTCCTGTGGGGCTCTGAGCTTTAGCATCATTCTAACAGGAGCCAATACTCATAATATGGCAGGCATGAACACCATCCCCACCCCTCCCAGGGACTCCTACTGTTTATCCTGTCAGAGGCCTCAGGTGTCAACAATAACACCTGGATCCAGGCCGCCTCCTCCGATCTAGCCTTGACTTCTCTGGTCTTCTTTTCTTTCTCAGGAGACCCCTGAGCAAATCTGCCCAAGAGACCTTCTCCCCAAGATCTGTGGGACACGATTCTCATAGCAACTTCCCAGGAACTTGGCCTTCTCATGTTACCAGAGCTGCTGAGAGGCTCAAGTGAGGTTTCTAACAGCTCTGTTACCCTGTCCACTGCTTTTCAAATCTGATTGATACAGGAGAAGAGACTAGATGGACATGGAGCCAGGCAAGGTGCCTCTGAAGGCCTGGCTAACTGACTTGCCCTCATTTCCTATTATGGGCTGGAGTATTGCTCATTGTATTCATTCAGGTTATTCTCAGCTCACACTGATTTTTGTCTACCAAATCCTTCCTCTACCCTTTTGTCATGTCAGTAATATGACAGGTCAGAGGTAGATGATTTGATCCAGAAGCTCTGTGGCCTGTGTTCTGGTCCCTGACAGAGCACTGTGGAGCCCCTGTGCCCACAGAAGCCGGGTACTTTCAGTTTCAATACAGAAGGTGCCTGTGATGACCCAGTGGGTAGTATGGGGGAAAGCTCTCAACCTTAGGCAGCAGCAAAGTCATGGAGATGAGAGTTTGTTTGTTCTCTTTGTTTCTTTTTTTAATCCTTACTTGCGATTTGACAGAGATAGAGAGAGAAACATTGATGAGAGTGAGAAACATCAATCAGTTGCATCCTGTATGCGTTTCCACTGAGAATCAAGCCTGCAACCTTTTGGTGTATGGGATGATGCTCCAACTAACTGAGCAACCTGGCTAGGGCCAGGGACTTTTTTAAACACGGATCTGGTTGGGGCCAAAGAAGGTGCCTCTTTAGCCAATTTGCAGGTGATGCTGGTGCTGGGACTCTGGCCCATGCTGGGAGGATGACGACCTGCTCAGAGTGGCCCCTAAAATCTTACTGTGGCTGTTAAAGGAATAACTTTATAGAACTAGAGAACAAAAACCAAAAATTAATAAACATCTATAAAATATGGTTTTGAATTATAATTGTAACAGTATGTATATTCTTAAATATTTTGGACAAAAATAGTATGACAATAAAGTTGCTTTTCCCTCTTGTGTAATATATTCCACACAGTTTAAAGAAATTTATAAGTACATGTTAAAGAGAATCTCTAAGTTTAAAGAATAATGTGGTGATATGGAATGCTCAATCATATTCCCTGGAATAAACAAAACAAAGAAATAAGCAAACATAAAGTCAGCAAAGAGAGCAACTAAAACCACACATAACCCAGGTGATGCTGGTGCTGGGACTCCAGCCCATGCTGGGAGGATGACAGCCTGCTTAGAGTGGCTGCTTCAGAAGTGCATTCCCTGAAAGGTTTTTGGAAGCTCCCATGGACCCCAGGTGGTCTAGTGCACTTTCCCACCAAGGCCGACACAGCCAGCACCTTGGGGCTTTCCTGGGAGAATGGGACAACATCTCCTGGCCAGAACTTGGCTGCAGCACTGTGCCCATGCCTTGCCTGGCTTGCTGCAGCCCTGGGAGTACCCTCAGAGTCAGAGATGGTCTCCCACAGACTGTTCTTCCCCTGCTACTTTCCTGTGCAGCCCAGTAGAGCTGTGCCAGTGCAACTCTTGGAGATAATTTTGTGAAGATTAAGTTGAAAGTGATGAACACCTACTGTGCATGTAAGAAGCACTGCTGAATACCATTCATGAAGGTGGAGAAGCTTGTTTCTCCTGGACATGTGGAGGGCATGGCCCCTCCCTTTGATCTTCCTCTTTGTCAACTGTGGAAATGTAGGTGCCTATTAGAGTGTATGGGTGTGTGCTTGTGCTCTCACACATTGGGTAGGGGCCTGCCATTGGCTCAGTTTTTTTTGTTGTTTTTTTTTTGTTTGTTTGTTTTTAGAGAGTGAGGAGAAAGGAGAGAGAAAGACAGAGAGGGAAATATCAGTAGGTTGCCTCTTACATAGCACCAACCAGGGACCTGGCCCATAACCCCGGCAGGCCCTGACTGAGAATTGAACTGGAGACCTTTTGGTTTGCAGAATGACACTCCACTGAGCCACATCAGTTGGAGCTGTGGGCTCAGTTTTGGTGCAGGGCATGTGAGGTGCTGGGTCCTGGGGCTCAGAGGGAGTGAGTGATGGGATGGGCAACCATATGGATGGTGGAGATCTTATCTGCGATGTTTGAATGTAAAGGCAGGGTGTCTGTTTCTCAATGTTGTAAGAAAAATCCAGGCTCCAAACCTACACATTCTTGTTCCCCTCTTGTGCTACAGACTGAAGGGCAGGGTCCAGCTAAACACAACTGGCCCACTTAACATTCATGAGAAGATGTTCTCTGAATTACCTGTCAAGGAGACTGAGAATATGGTACAGGATAGGTTGGGAGGGACAGGAGCAAAGGGGAAAGGAGTCTGAGAGGCAGGTCCAGTGAGGGCCTGAATCAAAGCAGCAGAGGGGCATCAGAGAAAAGCAGCCAAAAGTTCAGATGCAGATCTAGACAACCAAAAGGACATGGGGCAGAAAGCTGCTGGCATACCTCACACCTGGATTCGCTGGAGAACTGGGGAGATGGGTGGGTTATGTGTGTATGTGTGTGTGTTAGGGAGACATCAAGAGAAAGATTAAGTTCAGTTTTACCTCAGCAGGGTGACACTCCGTGGGCAGAGGATTGATAGCACCTTCCTTAGACCCTAGAGAAACTGTGTTGGCATTTGATGCTCTCTTCCTCCCCTTCTTGGGAGTGAGATTCTTCCAGTCAGTGTCTGCTGGGACCATCAGCATGAGGTAGAACCCTCATGCTTTTTCTTGGGTCTTGGGTCCTCCCTGAGCCAGCTTGCTCCTGTGTCTGGGCCTAACCCACACTGCTGTGCTTACTCAAGGTTGGGCTCAGGGCAGGGATAGGGGCAAGGGCCTGACATAACCGAGCACTGATTATACAGCAGTGCCAAGCAAGGAAATTAATAAGCAACCAATAGTTAACCAGAAACTTAGATATAATTATATTCATTTTAAAGCTGAAGAAACTCAAAGAAAAAAACAACTTGTCCAAGGCCACACAAGCAGCCTGGAGAGCTGACCCATGGCTCATAGTGGAGGTAGTAGGTCCTTTTAAAAAGATAATCCCTACCATATGCATCTACTTCACAATGAGCTACACCCTGAGAAAGTCACAGCCAGACTGATGGAGGAAAGGCAGGGCTTAACAAGTGAGTGATGAAGACACAGACTTGATTTAAAGTTTGAAATATGGGTTCCCTGATCATGACAAGCTGTGCCAGAGCCCAGAGTCAGGAGAAGAGGGTGGGGCAGGGTTCTGTGGGCTACAGGTACCTGAACCCTATAAGTCCCATATGGGCTACATGAATATCCCCATCAGCTTCCCAGTAAACAGAAGCGAGCCCTGACTGCATGGTGCTGTGTGGAGTGTTCCATGTGACTAAGAGCTCAGCTGGAGTGGACTGGGCCTCTATAGTTCCAGAAGACTTTCTTAAGGAGGAAGGTTAAGCAGAAAAGATATCCAAAAACCAGGGAATGAACTCAGTTTCTGTGGTTGGGGATTGGAGCTTCAGTCACACGTACTATCCCATCTAACCTCCTGGCAGCTTGGTGAAGGAGGCTATATTACTTCCATTTACAGAAAAATGAATGAGGCTCAGAGAGTTGGGGTGACTTGTCCAGGGTCACACAACAAAAGGGGGATGAAGCTGGGATTCAAAGATTACTAACACTTGTACCTTCTGAACCCAAGAAGATGAAAGCCTTCTCCCATCCTTCTTGCTATAGCTACTCAAGTCAGAATGTTACTTCTATAGGGAGAAGGTCTTAAAGATGCACAAGACAGACATGTGATATGGTCATAGATGTGAATGAGGCAGGCTGGTCAGGGGCTGCTCCTGCCACCGAGGAAAGCCTTCTGCTAGCTCTTGGGAGCACTAGTGCAGGACAGCAGGTATCTCCCAGCACAGGCCTGTGAGAGGGGCCTGGTAAGACAGTCTGGATCCATGACTTTCTCTAGATAGCTGTGATCAACAACAGACAGGCTGAGAGTAGACCCTGTCTATCCACATCCCTGGCATGTCTATACAGCTTCCTGCCTTCCATGGGATATCCTGGGCTGAGATACCACTTAGTAAGTCACTCCAACCTGGCTCTGCCTGGAAAGTGGTCTTCATGGTGAGAAAAACAGGGGGTAATAGAGGCCCATTCACTCTGACAGTGCCCTCTCCAGGTGGCAGGAACATGGAGGGCACAACTGCTCATAGTCAGGACAGAGGCTGCATGTAAGGCACCCACCCTGGGCACTGATACTTTCTGTCTTGGAGTGGCACTGGGGCAGTGGAAAAGAATCTGCTCCCACCTAACCAGACCTTCCCTCACCCTCAATACTAGATATGACTTTGAAGCCAGCTGAACATTCCTGCATTAAGCTGTTGAGAAATGGACCATGGTCCCACTGGTCAAAAAGGCCTTGAGGTTCTTCTGCTCTTGCACCCTTCTTTTTCTCAGAGCATTGCTCTTCTCTGCAATGCTCCCTGTCTGAGGGCACTAGATCTCTGACCCTGGTGAAGCCCTCTGCCCACCTCATGCCTTATTTGTTTATAAATGGGCCCATTTCCCATCTTGCTCTGGCCCAGACCTCCACCCCCAAGAAGCAGATGCAACCTTGGAATTTTCTTTCCAGCCAAGGGAAGAGTAAAACCTGGAGGGCTTGTTGGCCTGAGGGATGAGATTAAAAATTCTCCTGCAAATAGCAACTCATGCCAAACAGTCAGAAACACAAGTTAGGTTGTGTGTTACTTTCCTGCAGCAGCTAGTCAATGAATGGTTATTGGTGTAAATTCAATGCCGGCAGGAATCCCCAATTTAGAGTGCAGTGAAGAAGGAAACTTTATTTAGTGCAAAACAATTCTTATGTGAAAACAGCGCACTCTGAAAATGGCATGGCTATGAGGGAGCCTCTGGGCCAGGACCTCCTCCTGCTAGACAGCTCTGCTCTGCTCCACTCCAGTCCTCTCTGTGCTGCATTGGACTGGTCTCCTCTGGTCTGCTCTGGTGAGACATCTTTAGTGTTTTAGCTCAGCCAGGGAGTTGCAGTCTTCTCTCTCAGTCTTTGGTTGAAAGAAAAATTGTGGCCTTCCAGCCAGCAGGAAACTAGCTTATATGGAAAGGAATCTCTGCACCTGATCCCATCATGCAAACAAGGTTTGCCATCATGCAAACAAGGACTCCAAAGCCTCACTGTTTGGTTGGTATAAAATGCACTGTCCTGATTTGTCAGAATAGAGCTGTTGCTGTTGGTTAGAGATGTGCTGCCCCAATTAGATGGGGAAAGCCTTAGTTTTATGGGTTGAAATATGACTCCAGAAACTCCTTTATAAGGGATGGCTCAGATGACAGAACCACAGTTCAAGGCAGAGGCATGTAGTTCAGTGCAGCCTTTTCTGGGAAGTGCAGTTTGCAAGAGAGGCTCCTATGCAGAAATGGCTTTTAGGCTCTGCTCTTTTAAATTTGAGTCCACTTAGCCACCAGGAGCCAATCTTAGTAGGTGTTTTTTTTCCCCCCTCAAAGAACATGTGCCCTAACAAATTACCACACCACACTGGGAAACCTAAAACAACAGAAGTTTGTTCTCTCACAATTCTGGAGGTCCTCCTTCTGAAGGCTCCAGGAGTGAATCTTTCCTTGCCTCTTCTAGTAGTCTCATTAGACCTGTCTCTGTGGTCCCATTTGCCTCCTTCTCTTCTGTCTCTCAAATGTTCATCTACCTTTCTCTTATAAAAGGACACTTGTCATCAGATTTGTGGCCACTAGGATACTGAAGGGTGGTCTACTCATCATAAGATCATCAATTCTATCTACAGAGACTCTTTTTCTCAATAAGGTCACATTCACAGGGTCCATGAATTAGGACATGGACATACATTCTGGGAGCTACCATTTAACATACTACAATTTGTTGCCATGAATGAAATTTGCTGAGCTGGCCACCAATAAGTGGGTCAAATGAGGAAGCCCAAGAAAAAATATTTGCAAGAGAGGGATGCAAACATATGGGGTGCTTTCTCCTCTGCTGTCTAGGGCATCCCCAGGGTCAGTCATGTTGATTCTGAATGCAACTCTTTAACAGTGAACTAACACCAGCTAAGCTGAGGCCTCAGAAGGAAGCCTTGTGTCATCTTCTGCTCTGCTAAACTTGTGGGTCAGTAGCCCAGCTATCAGATGGATTAGTGAATTGTCAATAGATCTGGTTGAGCTAAGACAGCTGGAGTTTGTAAACCACACAAAGGTACTAGTTATTTTGGCTTTAGTGGTGATTTGGCATGATTTGTAACTTGGTGCTTGGCCACTACGACACTCAAAAAGTCTGACCAGCTGTCACTATGTTATGCTTTTTTTCTGAGAAAAGTGACCTGACTAATTTCATGGTGCATGGAAAGAACACGAGCCCTGGAGTCATGCAGATCCCCTGGGTCTGACCACTCTGTCACTGACTGCCTGTGGCACCTTGAGGCTTGGACAGTTTTCCTCTAGGTTAAATGAGGAAGTATAACATAAGTAACATTCCTGGAGGAATTTTAATTATGAAGCTAGATTCATTCTCCAAGCCTAGTCCAGGGCCTGACCCAGGACCTGGCATAGAGTAGGTACTCATTAAATCATTGTTTTGATTTTGGGGTAGAGAGACCACCATCCACAGAAGCCTGGACTTTCTCACTGCTTTCTCTCTCAACTTCTCTCTCTCCAAGTCCTACCATGTCTTGACCTTTGCCTTGGGTCCTCTGGTTTGGACCATATCTTTGCTCGTCTGGGTCCCTGCAGCAACTTCTTGACTACTCTCTCCTTTATGCCACTGGTGCCAAAGTAAAGAGAAAGAGAGACTGGGTCCTGGGTCCAGCTGAGGTGGATCTAGCTGAGGCCAGAATCAAGGTGACATCAAGTGTAGATAGGGTGAGTATGAGATACAACCTCCAAGGGGCCAGTCCAAGGTCAGAACCAATAAGTCGGTGACAGGTAAGGCATCAGAATCAGGAAGCTCATAAGAAGAATTGTTCTGGGCAATCTGGATATAGCTAATCCTCTCTCAAAGGCTTTTGATGACCCAGACTCAAGCAAAAGCCTCCACTAGTTTTAAAGGGCTGGTATCATACAGATCCCAGCAACTGGCATCCAGATCACTTTTCCATTGAGGCCGGACTAGAGGATTTTTGGAAGCGGGTGGAACATACTTCCAAGACATGTCAGTTTTCTGTTGCTTCTCTCTTCTGTTGGAGAGGCAGAAAAAATAAAGAGACAGTGGAATGCTTTAGAAAATAGTGACTACTAACTACTCTGTTATGTAGCCAAAACTGCCTTAACACAAACTGATCTGGACAGGTAGCAATGTTTAGTCATTTTTCATAGTCACTAATGAAAATAGTGCTGCCTCTGGCTGGGTAGTCCAAAGTGCCCAACAAATGAATTCTGAGTCCCAGGTGAGAACTCGAGATCTGGAAAGTCTTGGATCAACGAATGACACATCTTGTGCACATTTTAAACCTCCCAATAATGTCTGTGTATGTAACCTAATGGTACTATAGAGATTTTAGGATTGGTACATATATTAGTCACTGTAATTAAAATCCTGGGGTTATATTATATGTTATTTATATGGGAGTTTATGATGCATTTAATGTGCCCAGTTCCAAAATTATTAAAGTTACTGTCCCTGGCTGGCCAAAGTGATAAGCAAAGTAAGAATGTGATCTTATTGCCTTTTGATGGGGCAGGCAGGGAGGAGGACGTGTGTGGGACTTCCTTATAAAGATACCAAATGCCAAATAAAAGAATTCCAGCTGTGCAACAGGAAAGTTGAAATGATTTCCTAGGATCATTAATATTGCAATGAAAACTAATTAAACCTGGAGCTAGAAGGAGTTCGTTAGTGGTTTGAAGCCAAGGATTCTTCCTCTGTAGAGTTGGTTATAGCACTGTGGAACTTGGAAAGCTGTCAGCTGGGCTTGGGGTCATGAAACTTCATCTATTTTGTGACCTCTGAAATTGGGCTTGCACTAATGATGGGCACTTGGTACACATAAGCCAAGAGATTTCCTTGGAATACTTAAAGTACCCTTAGCTCCTGTCCCCAGAGGAGACCTAGACAGTGCCACTCTTGTCTGGGTGGCTCATCCCTTGCAAGCTACTGTAAATAAGCTTTTGATTACAAAAAAGGGGGTTAATTGACAGGTTTTCTGTTCAAGCAATGGGGACATTTCAACACTGCAAGTTGACTCACCTCAAAGTGCTAGAATTAAAAGTGACCCACAGCTTCAATAGTAGCTTTGTGTTACAGAAGTATTTTCACACACATCTCATATGTTCTTCTCAATAGTCCTCAAAAAATCCTTTATCTTCTTTTTTCCTAATTTGGTTCCCTGAGACAGGGAGGGTTGCTTTGTTGTAGGTTGGGTTTAGCTGGCAGTATTCTGTGAAGGAGGGCCCTGAGGACCAATCCCTATAGTGGGGAGCAGCTGGAAGCTGCTCTGGTGAAGGGAGAAACAAGCTGTGAGCTGACCTGACACCTAGAAAGCTTAGAGACTGGAGTCCTAAGTTGGGTTGAGATGGCCAGTTCTTCATCCTTTTGCTTTGATCACTAATTGGGTGGCTGGGACCTTGGGCCGGATGGCTCTGTGCTGACACCACCAGTGAAAGAGCTGACAGCCAGCAGCCTCCCATCCATAGCGACTCAGCAACTAGGGCAGCAAGTTCTTTCTCTTGGGGTTCTGGGCAACATGTCTTCTGCAGTTCTGTTCATCACTATCTCCCTTGACCCTTGCATGGTACCTGGAGTGTAGTAGGTTTTTATGTACTTAATTTTATTTCTATTACATTTATTAGGGTGACATTGGTTAATAAGATAATATAGGTTTCAAGTGTACATTTCTATGATACATGATCTGTATGTTGCACTGTGTGCCCACTGCCTAAAGTCAAACCATCTTCTATCACCATACATTAGGACCCCCTCTACTCCACCACCTGCCACCCCCTTCCCTCTAGCAATCACCATATTGCTGTCTGTGTCCATGAGTTTCAGTTTTAAATTCCACATATGAGTGAAATCATATGGTTCTTAGCCTTTTCTGATTTATTTCACTTAGCATAATGTTCTCAAGATCCATCCATGTCATACAAATGGCAGTATTAAGTCTTTTCTTATGGCTCAGTAGCATTCCATTGCATATATGTGTAAAATCTTCTTTATGCAATCCTCTATTGAAGGACACTTTGGTTTTCTCTATGTCTTGGCCACTGTGAATAATGCTGCAATAATCATAGGGGCACATATATATTTGTGAACACATGTTTCTGAGTTTTTCAGGTAGGTACCCAGGAGAAGGATTGCTGGGTTATATGGTAACCCTATTCTTAATTTTTTGAGGAACTGTCAGACTGTTTTCCATAGGGGCTGCAGCAGTTTACATCCCCACAAACAGTGAATGAGTGTTCCTTTTTCTCTCCAACCTCTCCAACACGTCTTATCTCTCGTTTTGTTGATGATAGCCATTTCAACAGGTGTGATGTAGTATCTCATGGTGGTTTTGATTTGCATCTCCCTCATAGCTAGTGAAGTTGAACATTTTTCTATATATCTGTTCACTGTTTGCGTGTCTTCTTTGGAGAGGTGTCTGTTTAGGTCCTGTGCCCGTTTTTCACTTGATTGTTTGTTTATTTGGTGTTGAGATTTGTGAGTCCTTTATGTATTTGAAATATTAGACTTTTGTTGGAACTGTTTGCAAATATCATCTCCCATTTGGTTGGTTGCCTCTTTGTTTTGTTGTCAGTTTCTTTTGCTCTGCAGAAGCCTTTTAGTTTAATATAGTCCATTCACTTATTTTTGCATTTACTTTCCTTGACTTTGGGGTTAAATTCATAAAATGTTCTCCATGAACAAGGTCCACAAGTTTAGTACCTTTTTTCTTCTATGTAATTTATTGTTTCAGATCTTATATTTACATTTTTGATCCACTTTGAATTAATTTTTGTACCTGGGGACAAGTTGTAATTTAGTTTCATTCTTTTGCATGTGGCTTTACAATTTTCCCAGCACCATTTATCGAAGAGTTACTGGCTCCTTATTTGAAAATTCTCTGCCCATATATATGTGAACGTTTATCCGGGTTCCCAATTCAGTTCCATTGACCTGTGTGTCTGTTTTTCTGCCAGAACCTCATTGTTTTGGTTATTGTAGCTCTGTAGAATAATTTGAAGTCACGTAGTATAATACCTCTGGCTTTGTTCTTTTTTCTTAGAATTGTTTTGGCTATTTGGACTCTCTTGTGGTCCCATACAAATGTGATATTGTTTGTTCTACTTATTTCTTTTTTTCAGAATAGCACCAAGATTCAATACATTTAAGATAACCTTCATTTTTTGTTTGTTTTCTGCATAGCTGCAGTTAGTGCTTTTTAAAAAACTTTTTAAAATTTAATTGTTGTTCAAGTACAGTTTTTGTCTTTTACTCCCATCTCAGTCCCCCCCCCCCAGCTGTCACTACCTCCCTCCCATTTCCACCCCTCCTAGTATCTGTCTGTGTGTTCTGTTTCTTTAAAAAGTGACATTTGGCCCTGGCTATTGTGGCTCAGTGGATTCAGCACTGACCTGTGAACCAAAAATTTGCTAGTTTGATTTCTAGTCAGGGCACATCCCTGTGCTGTGGTCCAGGTCCCCAGTGTGTGAGAGGCAACTGATCAATGTATTGCTCACACATTAATGTTTCTCTCCCTCTATTTCTCCTTCCCTTCCTCCCTCTCTCTCTCTCTCTAAAAAATAAATAAATAAATATTTTTAAAAAATGACCTCGGGATTTTGATGGGATTGCATTAAATTTGTATATTGCTTTGGGTAATATGGCCATTTTAACTACGTTGATTTTTCCAATCAATGAACATGGAATATCTTTTCATTTCATTTTATCTTTTTCAGTCTCTTTTAACAGTGCATATAGGTCTTTCACATCCTTTGTTAAATTTATTCCTAGATATTTTATTTCCTTTGGTTGCAGTTACAAAGGGAATTTTTTTTATTTGTTTTACTTACTTTTCTGAAGTTTCATTGTTAGTATACAGGAAAGCAGGGGAATTTTGTACATTGATTTTGTATCCTGCAACTTTGCTTTACTTGTTTATTGATTCTAATAGATTTTTTTATTCAGTTTTTAGGGTTTTCTATGTACAGAATCATGTCGTCTACAAAAAGTGAAACTTCTACTTCTTTCTTCCTAATTTGGATGCCTTTTATATCTCTGTCTTGCCTTATTGTTCTGGCTAGGACTTCCAGACCTATGACGAATAAGAGTGGTGATAGTGGGCATCCTTTTCTTGTTCCTGACTTTAGAGAAAAAGCTTCAGTTTTCACGATTGAGTATGATATTGGCTGAAGGTTTGTCATAAATGGCATTTATTATGTTGAGGTACTTTCTTTCTGTTTCTATTTTATTAAGTGTTTTAATCATAGATGGATGTTGATCACATGTTTTTTGCATCTATTGATACTATCATGTGATTTTATTCTTTCTTTTGTTAATCTGCTGTATTACATTGATTGATTTGCATATGATGAACCATCCTTGCGTCCCTGGAATAAATGATCATGATGTATTATTTTTTAATGTATTCTTGCATTCAATTTGCTAGCATTTTGTTTAGGATTTTTGCCTCTGTAGTCATCAGAGATATTGGCCTGTAGTTTTTTTTTTGGTGTGTTATCCTTCTCAGGTTTTGGTATCAGGGTTATGTTGGCCTCATATAATATTTTAGGGTACAGAGGAGCATGGAGTTGGATGGGGCACTATGAATGAAGAGGAGCAGTTTCTAAATATTGATTTGAATGATAACAACATTTGCAGTGTTTGTAAACTGGATATAGGCAAAGAAACACTCTCCTTCTGCCATATTTGTTTTGAGCTAAGTATTGAGGTAGAGTGTGTATGTGCATGCACTCTCTCATGTGTGCTTAATTGGGCTTAATAAATAAATCAGTTCTGACAAGATGGAGGCATAGGTAGATACACTTTGCTTCCTCACACAACCAAAAGAAGGATAACAACCAATTTAAAAATAAAAAACAACCAGAACTGCCAAACTGTATGGAAGCCTCATAACCAAGGAGTTAAAGAAGAAACATTTGTCCAGAGTGGCAGGAGAGGTGGAGATGGGCAGCTGGGGCAGAGAGGTTGTGTGACAAGGCAGCCACTGGTGGTCCACCGGTGGGCAAAGTGGTGGCTAGCAGACCAAAATATCCTACATTCATGCACTGATAAGGCAGGAGAAACACCTGTGGAGCAAGACAGACCACAAAACCCAGAGTTCCAGTGCAGGAAACTGGAAACTCAAAACCTCTAACTGTAAAACCTGTGGGGATTGCAGCAGTGGGATAAACTCCCAGTATCACAGGGAAGTCTGTTGGAGAGGCCCACAGGATCCTAGAATGCATGCAAGCCCACCCACCTGGGAGTCAATGACTGAAAAGGCACAATTTACTGTGGGAAGTGAAGGAACTGATGGAAAGTAAGGAGAGAGCTGAGTAAGTGGCATTGTTCCCTCTGTGGGCCCTTCCCTACATACAGTGCTACAACCCCTCCCTGAGGAATGCCTAAGTCTCCATCCTTTACAATGTAACAGGTGCACCAAGACAAAGAAATATGTCCCAAATGAAAGAACAGGTCAAAACTCCAGAAAAAGCACTAAGCAATGAGGAGATAGACAATCTATCAGATGCAGGTTTCAAAACGCTGTTAATCAGGACATTCAGAGAAATAAGTATGGCCACAAAATAAAGGCTATAAAGTGAAATAAAGGAAAAAATACAAGCAAACCAACAGTGAATGGAAGAAAACTGGGACTCAGATCAATGATTTAGACAAAAGGAAGAAATAAACAATAAACATCCAACCAGAACAGAATGAAGAAACAGGAACTAAAAAAAATGAGGAGAGGCTGAGGAACCTCTGGGACAACTTTAAACATTCCAACATCTGAATCATAGGGGTGCCAAAATGAGAAGAAGAGCAAGAAATGGAAAACTTATTTGAAAACATAATGAAGGAGAACTTCCCCATTCTGGCAAAGGAACTAGACAAGCAAGTCCAGGATGCTTAGACAGTCCCAGAGAAGTTGGATTCAAGAAGAAACACACCAAGGCATATCATAATTAAATTATACAAGATTAAAGATAAAGAAAGAATCTTAAAAGCAGCAAGAGAAAAGGAGGGAGTTACCTACAAAGTAAACTTGCAGGCAAGAAGGGGCTGAAAAGAAACATTCAAAGTCATGAAAGGGAAGGACCTACACCCAAGATTACTCTATCCAGCAAAGCTATCATTTAGAATGGAAAGACAGATAAAGTGCTTCCCAGATAAGGTGAAATTAAAAGAGTTCATCATCCCCAAGCCCTTATTATATGAAATGTTAAAGGGACTTATGTAAGAAAAAGAAGATCAAAGCTATGAACAGTAAAATGACAATGAACTCACAACTATCAACAATTGAAACTAAAAAACCAAAACCAAAACTAAGCAAACAACTAGAACAAGAACACAATCACAGAAATGGAGATCACATGGAGGGTTATCAATGGAGTGGGGGAGAATGCAGGAAAAACATACAGGGAATAAGAAGCATAATTGGTAGGCACAAAATAAACAGGGGGAGGTTAAGAAAAGTATAGGAAATGAGCCAAAGAATTTATATGTACAACCCATGGATGTGAACTAACGCAGGGTGGAATCCTGGAGGGAGGGATGGGGCAGGGCAGAGGGGGATAAAGGGGAGAAATAAATGGGACAATTGTAATAGCATAATTAATAAAACATACTTTAACATATTTTAAAGTATTGCCTCATCTTCAATTTTTTGGAAGACTTTGAGAAGGATAGGTTTTAAACCTTCTTTGAATGTTAGGTAGAATTCACTGCTGAAGCCATCTGGTCCTGGACTTTTATGTTTTGGGAAATTTTTGATGGTTGCTTTAATTTCCTCACTACTGATCAGTCTATTAGATTTTTCCAGTTCTTCATGATTAAGTCTATGAAAGTTATATATTTCTAGAAACTTATTCATTTCTTCTAGTTTACTGAATTTGGTGGCATATAGTTTTTCATAGTTTTATAGTATAGTCTTTTGTATCTCTGTGGTGTCTGTGGTAACTTTTCTTTCATTTCTGATTTTGTTTATATAGGTCTTTTCTCTTTTTTCCTCAGTGAGTCTAGCCAAGGGGTTGTCAATTTTATCAATCTTTTCAAAGAATCAGCTTTTCGTTGTATTAATTTTTGTATAGTTTTTTGTACCCTATTCATTAAATTCTGCTCTAATTTTTATTATTTCCTTTATTCTGCTGACTTTGGGTTGCTTTTATTCTTTTTCTAATTCTTTAAGATGTAATGTTAGGTTGTTCACTTGGGATTTCTCTTGTTTCTTGAGATAGTCCTGTAATGATATAAAATTCCCTCTTACTGCTTTTGCTGCATCCCAGAAGTTTTTAGTGTTGTATTGTCATTCTCATTTGTTTCTATATATCTTTTGATCTCACTTTTTATTTCTCCTTTGACGCAGTTATTTTTTTAATAGCATGTTGTTTAACCTCCACATATTTGTGGGTTTCTTTACTTCATTTTTGCAGTCAATGTCTAATTTCAAGGTATTGTGCTCAGAAACTATGCTTGGTATAATTTTAACCTTCTTGAATTTGTTGAGGCTAGTTTTGTGACTCAAAATATGGTTTATTCTTGAAAATGCTCTATATGCACTGGAGAAGAATGTATAGTCTGATGTTCTGGGGTGAAAGGCTCTGCATATGTCGATTATGTACATTTGGTCTAATGTATCAATTAAGGCTGATATTTCTTTATTGATTTTCTGTTTGGATGATCTATCTAGAGCTGTCAATGGAGTATTAAGGTCCCCAACTATCATTGTGTATTGGTCTATTTCTCCCTTTAATTCTGTGAGTAACTGCTTTATATACTTTGGTGCTCCCTGATTTCTTGCATATATATTAGTAAGTGTTATATCTTCTTGATGTAGTGTCCCCTTTATCACTTTAAATGTCCATCTTTATCTCTAAGATACCTTTGTTATCTTTAAAGCCATTTTTTCAGATATAAGTGTGTGGCATTTGCTTTTCTGTGGGTGTTATTTGCTTGGAGAAACATTTTCCACCCTTTCCCTTTGAATCTAACTTTGTCTTTGCAGTTTAGATGTGTCTTTTGAAAGCAGAATTTGATTGGGGTTTGGTTTTTGATCCAATCTGCTACTCTGTGCCTTTTTATTTGTGAATTCAGTCCATTTACATTTAGGATAATTATTGATGTGTGTGGATGTCCTATAGTCACTTTGTCCTCTGTTTTCTATTAGCTCTGTGCCTCCATTGATTCTTTTCCTTTGTTTTTCTCTTTGTTGATTTTGTTTGGTGGTATTCCCTGTTTCTTTCCTGCTTTTTTTAAAGTTATGCATCTCAGTTTGTGGGATTTTGTGTGTGGTTACCATTAGGTTTATTTTTAAGAAGTTACATATATACAGTACCTTTTTTTCCTTTGAGTTCATCTGATCCTCCTTTGCCAGTTCACACTGTTTCCTCCTCTCCTTTTATGTTTTTGTTGTCATAAATTACCTGTATTTAGGCTGTAAGGTGTTTTTTTTGGTGATCTTAACTCACAGTATTGTAGCCTTTTGCTCTTTGTTTCAGGTAAAATAATCCCCCTGAGTATTTCCTGCAGTGGAGGTTTTCTGGTGATAAATTCCCTCAGCTACTATATGTCTAGAAAGGTCTTTATTTCTCCTTCATATTTAAATGATAACTTTGCTGAATATTATTCTTGGTTGATAATTTCTTTTTCTGTATTTTGAGTATTTGCTTCCACTCTCTTCTGGCTTGTAGAGTTTCTGCTGGGAAGTCTGATGATAACCTGATTGTACAGTTAGATCATAAGGCTTTCCCCTGTAGGTCATCATTTCCCCCCCTGGCTGCTTTGAGAATTTTTTTTTTATTTTGGGAGTTCCGGCCAAGATGGAGGCATAGGCAGTCGCACTGTGCCTCCTCGCGCAACCAAAACTAAGGACAACAAAAATTGAGAAACAAGAAAACAACCAGAACAGAGGGAAATGAACTGAACGGAAGTCGGACTCCAGTACATCCAGACCGGTAAGGAGCGGCGGAGTCGAGGCCTGCGGAGAGGGGTCCCGGCGGGAAGAAGCGCTGGCTGGCAGGCGCCGGTGCGCAGGGCGCAGACGGCAGCAGACGGACTGGTGGCGGACCCTGGGCTCAGGAGGTGACTAGCAGACCCAGTGAGGGGCTCAAGGCAGCTGGCTGTCCGCAGCCACACATTTGCGAGCAAACTAAGTGAAAACGGGCAGCACTGCCGCGTTTCAAAGCTTAAGAGCCCCGTCTGGGAGCTGAGGCCGGGAGACTCTCTCAGCCTCACAGGAAACTTCTTGGGGAAGCCCACTGCCCAGGAGCCAGCACTGGAAGGGCCCAGTTTGCTTGTGGGAGGCTGTGGAGGGACGGAAGTCCTAGAGAGAGTGGAGCAGGCGCCATTGTTCCCTCTCAGACCCCACCCCCACATACAACGTCACAACCAGCGACTGGGGTGCCCCGCCCTGGTGAACACCTAAGGCTCCACCGCCCTTACGTAACAGCCGCAACCAAACCAAAGGAAAATAAAAAAGATGGCTCAAACAGATTTGAAAGTCCCAGAACCATTTTTTTTAAGTGACCAAGAGATAGCCAAACTATCAGATGCACAGTTCAAAGCACTGCTGATCAGGAAGCTCACAGAATTGGTTGACTTTGGACATAAATTAGATGAACAAATGCAGGCAACAATAAGATAAATGAAGGAAAATGCACAGGGAAACAATACTGATGGGAAGAAAACTGGGACTCAAATCAATGGAGTGGACCAGAAGGAAGAAAGGAACAACCAAACAAAAGAATGAAGAAACAAGAATTCAAAAAACTGAGGAGAGGCTTAGGAACCTCCAGGACACCTTTAAACGTTCCAACATCCAAATTATAGGGGTACCAGAAGGGGAAGAGGAAGAGCAACAATTTGAGAACTTATTTAAACAGATATTAAAGGAAAACTTTCCCAATCTGGCAAGGGAAATAGACTTCCAGGAAGTCCAGGAAGCTCAGAGAGTCCCAAAGAGGTTGGACCCAAGGAGGAACACACCAAGGCACATCATAATTACATTAGTCAAGGTAAAAATGAAGGAGAGAATCCTAGAAGCAGCAAGAGACAAGGAGACAGTAACATACAAAGGAGTTCCCATCAGACTGTCAGTTGATTTCTCAAAAGAGACCTTATAGGCTAGAAGGGGCTGGAAAGAAGTATTCCAAGTCTTGAAAAGCAAGGGCCTACATCCAAGATTTCTCTATCCAGCAAAGCTATCATTTAGAATGGAAGGGCAGATAAAGTGCTTCTCAGACAAGGCCAAGTTAAAGGAGTTCATCATCACCAAGCCCTTATTATATGAAATGTTAAAGGGACTTACCTAAGAAAAAGAAGATTAAAAATATGAACAGTTAAAAAAAGTCATCAAATGGAGGGTTAGCAACAGGGAAGTGGGAG